>JAXQQM020058802.1:0-43224 GCA_034641835.2 Pinus albicaulis
AGTGTTTTCCCTATTTAGGGCACTTTCATGTTGCAACAACCCTTAATTCAACACCCAAATATCCCTTTATTTGTTGTGGCCTTCCCTTGGAATTTTCTCATCCTCCTATGTTGTTTTTATGGGCATGAACAGCTCAAAAACTACCCTATGCTGCCCTAAAATAGGTTGGTAGAGCTTGCGACCTACCCACAACAACCTTCGTAAGGTTGTGACTGCCTCTTCCAAGGGTTCTCCACCTACAAATACCATCAAGGCAGACCTGAAACAAACCTCCTCTACCTCAACCCTCCTACACAATAATTTAGTCTCTCAAATAGTCACAAGAAGGCTTCTACGCAACCTCTTTTCCTTGTTGAGATACCCTCCTACATGCGGCCCAAAAATAGAGGTAAACTTCTCCTTGAATGAGCTCCTATATCTCCTTATATGTTGCCCTTGTGTTACACAAATGGATGCATAAATGACACTAATTCACCTAGTATTTATACACATACTAGGGCTTCTTAAAATGTCCATAATGGGCTTGTACAAGCTATCACATGACTTCTTAATTCCATGCCAACCTTAATCAACTTGTGCGAAACCCGACCGTAAACTTCAAAAATTCAAAAATCCATTTCTACAACTCAGAATCAGATGATTCTCATTGTGTTAGATTCGTCATGACGAGAGCTATCATGCTCATCCATCACATGTCGAAATGTGATCATGGTTTTGGCCCAAATCACAATGGATTCAAAACCCCTACCTTGGGTTCAAGGCCCATAAGTGACTCTTATGGAACTTTTCCCTCCAAACCTCGAGCCCTAGGGCTTGGAGTACCTCCCAAGCTACTAAAAAATAAACACTCCCTCTTAGCAAGTGAGGTACTTTAAAGACTAGGATGTATCTCATCATCATCATCACTACTCGCAACACTCACCCAACTCTTGGCGCTCACTACTACAACAATCCCTAAAGCATGAACTACGCCTCTCTTGGAAATTTCGTTATCTCTGGAGGCATCCTGCTTCTTCTTCTTCTCCTGTATCGCTTTCTAATATCTCCATGATTCCTTCTTGTGAGTTGTAGGAACACCCTTGCTCCCCACTGACCACACGCTCTTCTTGGGTTGTAAATTCTCCCTCTGAACCTCTAAGCTCCCGCTAGAACTCGAGTCCCTCTGAGCCTCTTGAAAATGGAACTTCTTTGTTGGAACTTGTACCTGGCCCTGTAAAGCATGCACCTGCACCTACTTCTTAGGAACTTATACCTTCTCCCCCTACTTCTTCTTTTCGTGATCCTCAGGCTTGCCTATCAACCTATAGAGACCATGCTCTCTAACTCCAAGCACAATCCCATCAGAGCTAGAGCCTGTAGGTGAAATTCTTGCCTTCCCATCCTGGAACAAGACCTCAAACCCCTTCTTCTCGATCATCGAGGCATATATTATGCTATATTTGAGTCCTGGTAAAAACAATACATCCTGGACCTGCATCACTCGTCCTGTCTCCATCGTGAATGGCACAACACCCGATCCTCGAATCATCTTATAACTCTTGTAACCCAAAACCATGTGCAACTTTGAGTCCCATTTAGCTAGAGTCTCAAAAACCTCTTGTGACCATGTCATATGTTTCATCGCACCACTGTCCATGTACCATCCATCCTCATCGACAGTACCCTACAAGAAATGAGATATCATAGCAAAGTCCTCCTCCTTTAATCTCCTGGAAAGATCATCTATCTTAACAGAAGTGGCAACATCGACGACGTGCTTCCCTTTCCTCTTCTCGTCATCTCCCTTCTTCTTCATTAGACATCTCAACGAAAAATGACCCATCTCACCATAGTTGAAAAGCTTGACTTTACTCAAGTCCTTCTTCTGCTTACCCTTCATTCGGGGTGCAAGTGCCACATCCTGATCTACCCTCTTCAGTGGATGAAGATCTTCGCCTCGCAACTTTTCTTGAATGAAGTCATCCCACAACCTATTCTAGCCTGTAAACTTCTCTATGGAAACGATCCCTTTGATAAAGTGCTTCCATTCCTCGGTGAACCCTTTCAACAAAATACTTACCATATCATTATCTAAAAATTCACACCAAAAACAACAATCTCATCTCTGACCTGAGACAATATCATTGTATACGAAGTCACTTCTTCACCCTTTACCATCTTCGTGGAATTTAACTTATCCTCCAATACCGGTACCCGATTCTCGTTCTTATTCTGGAATAAATTATGAATATCCATCCACATCTCATGTGCAGTGTTCTTCCCGGACAAATGGGGTATTAGGGGATCCTTCACACCATCTAAGATGACCAATCTCGCCCTCGTATCCAAATATTCGTACACTTCCAAGTCCTTTGGGTCAATTGTCTTCTTGATGGCTTTCTCGACGAACTCCCATGCCCTGTTGACCTGCAAGACCAACTTGATCCTATCCTTCCATGGACTATAGTTGGACAACCCTTCCAACTTGTCCTCATACCGGAGACTTGCCTGCAACTTCGACATTGTCACCTACAATGTGACCAACTCCCTCTTAAGTTGTACTTTGTTGTGCACATATCTGATTCACTATATTTCAAAGTAGCTTAGACACGCTTTGATAGCATGTTGAATTTTCACAATATTGGGTCTAGGTTAGAGTCTTTGAATCTTTGGCACTATCAAACCAAAAATCTCAACAAGAACTACTTTGCAGGGTGGAAAATATAAAGCAGTAAATCACACATGCACAAGTGTATACAATTTTTAACAAATATTGTACAACAATGTACAACACAATCTTTTTTATATTAAACCAATCTAAATAATACAACAATCTATGGAATACAATATACAATGACAAACTTCGTTGCAGCGTCTATTATGTATCTTGTCATGTCAGTCGTTAGCTCCCATACAACTCTCTAGTCGCCCCTTAGTCCTTCAAAGGACAACAAATAGAGGCTCCAGGAGGGTTGCCACCCAACATTGATGCAAGTCACTAATGCTACATGTACACGAGATGATCCAATCTTCTCTTCTAGGTTGGCCAATACCTAAGCCCAATCTTCCAATCTAGTAGTCACTTTTGTCCATCAAAGTGTTGCACATTAGGCACCAACCTTCACATAACCTTCAGCAGTCTTCGTCACTTCAAGATTACTTGTAAAGGGCTACTTTGGGTAGCCAACACACTTCCCTCCACCAAACCAATGACACCCAATTCTTCATTGTGATATCTCTGCCTTTTTTAGGCTTCCCAATCACCCAAGTCACCTTCAACTCATGGCTCCCATAGGCTGCATATAAAAACGATCCAAAATTGTTCAACCTTTTGAGCTAACACAAGAAAAACTTCAGCTCCAAGTCTGATATGACTGTTGTCCCTAGTTAGGGAACTTTCACATTGCAATAACTCTTAATTCACCACCTAAACAACCCTTGATTTGTTGTGGCCTTCCCTTGGAAGTGTCTCCTCCTCCTACGCTATTTTTCTGGGCATGAACAATCCACAAACTACCCTATGCTACCCTCAAACAGGTTGGTAGGGCCTATGACCTACCCACAAAAACCTTCTTAAGTCTGCGACTACCTCTTCCAAGGGTTCTCCACCCATAAATACCCTCAATGCAAACTTGAAACATACCTATTTTTCCTCGGCCCTCTTGCACACTAATTCAATCTCTCAAACAGTCACAATAAGGCTTCTACACAACCTCTTTTCCTTCCTTAGATATGCTCCGACCTGCAGCCCAAAAACAAAGGTACACTTCTCCTTGAATGAGTTCCTATCTCTCCTTCTACATTGCCCTTGTGTTGCACAAATGGATGCATAAATGACACTAATTCACCTAGTATTTATACACATACTAGGGCTTCTAAAAACGTCCATCATGGGCTTGTACAAGTTGTCACATGACTTCTTAACACCAAGTCGACCCTAATCAACTTGTGCAAAACCCAGCCATGAACTTCAAAATTCATATCTCCATTTTCGCAATTCATAATCAGATGATTCTCATTTTGTTAGATTCGTGTCGACGAGAGCTATCATCCTCATCCATCACATGTTGAAATGTGCTCATGGTTTTAGCCCAATTCACGATGGGTGAAAAACCCCTACCTTGGGTTCCAAGCCCACAAGTGACTCTTGTGGCACTTTTCCCTCCAAACCCCGAACCCTAGGGCTTGGAGTACCTCCCAAGCTACTAAAAAATCAACAGAAAGGGAGAGAGAGGAAGGACAAGAGTGAGGGCTTGAGAGAGAGGAAGAGAGTGATGGGGGAAGAGAGAGGATTAGAGAGAGAGAGATGGGGGAGGAGAGATGGAGGTAGGACAGAAAGGGAGAGAGAGCAAGGAAGAGAGAGAGGAGGAGAGGGGAGGGATATAGGAGGGGAGAGGGAGGGATAGGGAGATGGATTTGGAGGGGGAGAGAGGGAGAGAAGAAGAAAGGCATAGAGAGTGAGAAGTGGAGAGAGAGAGAGAGAGTGACAAGGGATAGATGGAGAGAGGGTATGTATGTTTAGGGGTGAGATAAAGAGACAAAGAAAGAGAGATGGAGAGAAGGGGGGATTGAAGGAGAGAGAGAGGCATATAGTAACAGAGTTGGAGGGTGAATAGAGAGAGAGAGAGAGAGAGAGAGAGAGGAAGGAAGAGATGGAGTTGGATGAGGAGATAGAGGGAGGTAAGAATAAAGACATGTAGAGATAAATGCGCAGAGAGAGAGAGGGAGTGATAAGGAAGATGGAGAATGAGGGAGAGAGGACAATAGGAGGGAAGATAGATAGAAGCAGGGGAGAGGGAGAGAAGGGGAAGAGGGAGAGAGGGAGGGAGAGGAGGATGGAGTGATAGATAGATAGATTGGAGAAAAAGAGTGTAAGTTTTGGGGGTGATATAGAGAGACAAAGTGAGATAGAGATATAGATGGAAGGTGAAGAGAGGGAAGAAGAGATAAATGGAGAGAGGGGGGTAGGGACAACGAGATTGATAGATATGGAGTGAGAGAGTGTGTGCATTTTGGGGGGTGAGATAGAGAGACAAAGAAGGAGAGATGGAGGGAGATATAGATATAGATGGAGGGGAGAGAGAGGGAAGAAGATTTCATGCACTAGATTCATTGATTTCAATGTAGATGGTGATTTCTAATCCTATTTGATTGCTTGCACTTGATGCATTGATTTTATTGTAGATGTTGATTTCTAATGATATTTTATTACTTCCATTAGATGCATTGATTTCAATGTAGATGATTCTAATCCTATTTGATTTCTTGCACTAAATGCATTAATTTCAGTGTAGATGGCGATTTCGAATCCTATTTGATTGCTTGCACTAGATGCATTAATTTAAATGTAGATGTTGATTTCTAATTATATTTGATTGCTTTCACTAGATGCGTTGATTTAAATGTAGATGATCTGTAATCCTATTTGATTGCTTACACTAAATGCATTGGTTTCAGTGTAGATGGTGATTACTAATCCTATTTGATTGCTTGCACTAGATGCATTGATTTTAGTGTAGATGTTGGTTTCTAATCATATTTTCCTATTTGCACTAGATGCATTGATTTGAGTATGGATGTTGATTTATAATGCTATTTGAGTACTTGCATTAGATGCATTGATTTCAGTGTAGATGTTGTTTTCTAATCTTATTTGATTGCTTGAATTAGATGCATTGATTTCAATATAGACGTTGATTTCTGATTTGATATAATTGGATGTATGATGGCACTTTAATGTTAAAGTGATTGGATTAACAATGTGCATTGATTACAGTCTAAGCAAAAAAAATTATCAATAATCTATATTGATTTTTTTTGTTATAGTAATTAACCTATTAATATTGGAGAGCAAGAGAGACAAGGTATGATGTTTACTACAACAACTCGAGCTAAAGATTTAAATGGTTTATGATTTCAAGTGTCCTTTTCATATAATCGATATGAAAAGATGACAAAACTAACAAGGGTGACAATAAGAATAGTAGAAGAACGTACTTTGAGATTGATCACAATGAATATTATTTGTAATTGATTACACTCTTATTATTCACATTTTCTATCATTCAACACTATTGCATTTTCAATTTCCATTGAATTTTTTATTTCATCATTTTTTATCATTAAAGTTATTAACAATATTTATCATCTCCACAAACTAAACTAAGGTAACTAAGCAAATTTAAAATGAAAATGACATATTTAGCATATTTAAAATGATTATATTAACATTAGATGTATTTACATATTATGAAACACTGAAAGTAGCCTATATTCATCTTAACTTGAGATCTATCAAGGGTTGAGATGGATCAAATCTCTCAAGCTGCAAACCTTTCCTCAACTTTTGCACTCAAAAAAGAAGTTTCCACCTCAAGTGATTTGATCCCTCTCTACCCTTGATAAATCCAGAATTAAAATGAGTCTAGGCTAGTTTGTATAAGAAAAGTATTTCTTTATCTATCTTAATGTTATAGTTTAATCTTTTTACATTTTAGTTATATCCAGAATTAAAATGAGTCTAGGCTAGTTTGTATAAGAAAAGTATTTCTCTATCTATCTTAATGTTATAGTTTAATCTTTTTACATTTTAGTTATTTTAGTCTTTTCTTTATGGGTAATTTTTTTATAAATTTTGTTCAGATTAAATAAAATTATAAATTTAATTTGTGTAATTTATATAATTTAAATATTCTAAATATTTTAAAAAACACTAAATTTATTTATACATTTTAAATAAAAAAAAATTAACAATATCAATTATACTACTAAATTCTAATAAAAAAAACCAAACATGCCTTCACCTACGCCCTTTTCTCTAGAACAGTTAGGTTCCCTAAGCCCTTACCCTTACCCTTTTGAACATGAAATAACAGTGCGAAATTTTCAATTAATATAAAGTACGGAAAACTATCTTCTCGATAAAGCAACCGTGGCCATTAAAAAAAAAAATCGAGTTCTTACTTCGTAAAATATTATTTTGTTGATTTTAATCATTAAATGGAATGAGAATGAGTATGTTAAAAGGTAAAAAATGTTAAGTAAAATTTGATTTTTTATTTAAATATCATTTAATTTTATATAAATTTATTAAACATGTTTATTGAGAATTTTCAATAAATTACTATGGTAATTTCTAAACTATATATTATTAAACAATAAAATAGTTTCAAATCAATTTCATTTTTTATATAAAAAAATCTTATTTAAAAAAACAACTTCCATATAAAAATGCAAAATAAACTTAAAAATATATTGTTTAAAATTAACGAAAACGTAGGTAGAGTTGGGCTTATAATATATAAAGGCTAGGTAAACGGAAGGAAGGTAAAAGAAAATTGTTTTAGATAATAATTTGGCATCCAAGTTGACAATGAGTCATATTCATTCTGGTTATATTTTTGTTCATTTTTTAAAATATTTATGATATATTTTAGACATAATATTTGTATATTATATTGTAATTTTTTAATATATATATGTATATAAAATTGTGATTTAAATTTAACTGTGATAAGAGATTTATATATAGCTGGCTTATTTTACTATATTAAATTTAGTTTATTTTATAATTATTTTTTGGTTTATAATATTTTTTAATTATTATAAATATGAGTATACATAGGTTTTCAATTTTAATTTAGTTTTTCTCTATTTGTAAATATGTACATAGGTGAATTTAAAAAAAAAAAAACAAACAAACCAACAAACATGTAATCATCACTATTAAATATAATTAATTCCTTATGGAAAACATGTAATCATCACTATTAAATATAATTAATTCCTTATGGAAATTTCATTGTGAAATGACAAAATTAAACATAGATACGTACCTGGGAAATCTCTCACAGTAATAATATTTCCCGTGTAAATTCCAAATTTGGAAAACCAAAAATTGTTTGACTTATAAAAAAATTACAAATTCCAAAATTGTTTAACATTTATAAAAAAAAATTAGAAATTCCAACCTGATCTGCCGTGGATACATGTGAATCTTTCATTCGAGTCTGTTTGTGAGCAAGTCACCATAGACATGGTTTGGAAGATCTATTATTTTCAGTTGCAATTAGCTATAAATATATGTCAATGAATTTTATATAAATTAAAATCTGAGGGCGGCCGTCATTTTCGAGCGAACCCTCGGCCCCTCATTTCCGGAAGGGGTTATAAACTCACCAATAACATAATTTTCTCAAATAATAATACAATTTAATTGAATTCGCAGGGTAGAATTTCAGCGGGAGGGAAGATAGATTAGAAAATCCCCAGGGGAATCCCAAATTCCTCCATTAACACATTCAACGGAGGAATATCCTCTACGTTTAGCAACTCCCCACTGTCCGTACGCTCAAGTGGAACGGAATCCCCAATTGTCGTACTCGGCTCCGAAATATACTGTTGACCGTCAATGTCACATTCCGCTTCCAATGATACCGCGCCGTTTTCTGAAGGAAGCTGAAATTCTTCTGCAGCGAACTCGGCCGCGGCGGCTTGAATTTGCGGCGGCGATTGAAACGAAGCGCAGGAAATTTTGGGCGGTGCGCGGGGAAAATTGAGCTTGGCCGTGGACCCTCTCAGGCAGTACACGGCAAAGTCATATGCACGGGCAGCTTTTTCCGGGGTGTCGTAGGAGCCCAACCAAATCCTGCCACTGGAATTGGGAATTCGAATTTCCGACACCCATTTCCCCCATTTTCTCTGCCGGATTCCCTTGAACTGCCGCCGCGACTTCAGTGAGCAGCTTTTGAGACTGCTGCCGCAGCTCTTGAGACTGCTGCCGCAGCTCTGGTTTTGTGAGGGTTTAGTCATTGCAAGCTTTTCCAGGAGAGTCGCAGTGAGGACACGCCGGGTGGATTGTTTGGTGCAACTGCCAACAGATTTATAGAGCCGGAAAAACGTGTGGAGTACATGGAATCCTTTGTGGTGTGGTCTAAGAAATTTCGGCGCAGGTGATTTAGAATTATAAAAGATGGAACAGATTTTCGGTGTGAATGTGTGTTAGACGAGTCAAGCCTAATCTGGAATATTCCAGAAACCCTCGGACATTCCAACCGGACGTTTCGTTGTGCCTGACTTTCCCCACACGACGACAACTCGATGATAAGGTAATGATGTATTGTCCTCCATCAAATGGTGCCAACAGAATAAACACTCTACCGGTATCTGTCAACTCACCACTTTACAGTATGTCACCACTCGCACAACAGGGTATGACGTCATTTTACGGTCATAAACCCGTCCGATCCGCGTGGGTGATTAAATCTATGCTGTCCCGCACAATCACAATCACCCAAGTTTGACTATTTTTTAAAATAGTCGCCCACATTTTGCCAATTTTATAAGATTTTGATTAATTCTGGTAAAAATTTGGGAAATCTGGGTTATAATGGTGGCGCTTGAAGATTTTGAGTGTATCTGAGTATTTTTATGATGCTAATCTATTTTTACTTTGAAAAAAATTAACAAAAACAATTTAAACACTCTTCTAATTTTTTTTTTTTAAATATATATAAATGACAAAATAAAAAAAAAATTTCTTAATGGAATTATGACCTTAATAAACCATGTATTTTTATATTTTATTGATAATAAATTTAAATAATGTAATTAATAAAAAAATTAAAAATTATTTAAGATATTAAATTTCTTATTAAAAATAGTTTAAATAATAAAAAGATATAATTGGAACTCAATATTATATAAATATTAGGAATTTGGCTTTGTGAACCATAAAATGTGTATAAGAAATTTTCAGTGAAAATCACATGTAAGAAATTTTTGTCGACATAAATAAATTTATAAAAATAATTTAATATTATTATTATTTTAAAACTTTAAATTATATGTTCTCTGATTTAAATATATCAAAAATAATATATATATATATATATATATATATATATATATATATATATATATATCACATAAAATAAAAATAAATAAATCAATAAAATAATAATAGGTAATTTTCAAATTAATTCATAAGGATAATACTAATAATAAAAATCATATTAATCAAAATTAAAATAATAAAATAAAATGAACGGACCGGGAGAGAGGAATCAGGAGCAAGAGAAGAAAGAACGACTAGATGGAGAAAAAGGGGCATGGAAACGAAAAAAAAAACTAACTAAGAGTGAAGGGCAGGAATCCAACATCTGTTAACACTCCACCCATCATCCTTGTTAAGGTTAACCGGCCTCTTTTCGATTTCCAAGGCTTCCCTCAACTTTCGGTGGTGGAAATGGTCAATCCTTGCAATAACCTCTGTATCTTCAATACAAATATGATAATTTGTTTTTTCAGCATGCTCTGCTAAAGCAGAGGACCAAGATCTACCATGTCTAAGGTCAGCAACATGTTCATGAATTCTTTGATTAATTGATCTACCAGTTTCACCTATATAAGGTGTCCCACAGGAACACGAAATCAAGTAAACACTCTTACCATCCATCGGGCCAATCGGGTCTTTAACCGATCTAAGCAAACTTCGAATAGTGCGGAGAGGCCTGAATGTTGAAGAGACATTATGCCAACTTCATTAAATTTAACTAGTGTTAACTAGTTAAAAGACAATTTGTTTATTTTATCTCGCAGGAAAAACTCAGATAATCACTGTTGATTAAGCAAGTTATTTAATTTGCTGATTTATTAATTAGAAGAAATTAATTAATGGTTGGAAACATCTTTTAATATAAAAAATTACATAAAGATGTTGGTAAAGATGTTTCCAAGAATAGGAGGTGGTTGGGGATATTTGGAGAGACAGTTACATACTCCTCTGAGGATAACGCTGGATCCCAGGGGAAGAGTAGGGGTTTTGTGCTATTTTGGTAAAGGGGAGCATTTTCTAGAGTTGGTTATGATCAGTTGAAAATAACTCACAGCAACCCTTGTGAAACCAGACTTTCTGAGTTTGACTGGATTGGCCATCCAGAGTTCATAGCAGAAAAAGAATCTATTCCACTGTTAACCTGGAGCACCGTCCAGATTCTGGAGCTACTAGGCAAGTGGAGGACGTCATAGCCTCCCTTGATAGTTGGGAGGACCACAACTTGAAAGATTAAAACCAGATAAGTACAGAGATTGTTTAGTTTGATGTGTTATTGGTATTAATGTGGAAAAATTGACTGTATTAGATTAACGCTATCAAAAATACAAAAGAGTTGAAACTGAGACTCTGATATTCTTTTTATGTAAATGAAATGAGAAAGATACCGGAAGAAAGATGATATTTATTTTATGTAAATGACAAGAGTAAGAACACTGTTGAAGTTGTAGTTAAATTGTTTTAAATTGCAGAAAAAAACAATTTATGCATTAAACCCTATGAGGAATTACCGTGGCTCTGTTTTAAAAAAATAATAATAATAATCTGCAGTAAGAAAATAAAACTTTTGCAAATACAGAGAAGTAACTGTGATATTAAACAGTTGGACGCATGATGCATCGTATTATACAGTAAAGAGTTCTTAACATATAAAACAAGTATAAACCCTGAAAACAATACGAGAATTCGAACTTATAGTCCGGGGTTGGGGTGAAACCCTACCCCAAACAAACTGTTTCTGTATAAAAATTGCTATACTCAGACATTCATAAAGATGGTCTAGTCACCATTTAAATAAGCTATCACAGAACATCAGAAACAAAGAAAGGAAGCTTCGGTGAAATTTTAAACAACTGCATGTAAATATGTTTATAGAATAATGAGAAAACCTTACGAAGAAAATACGGTGGAACCCTTACATGCTCTGCTTAGTCATAAAATAAGTCTGATAACATCTATTTCTATTTTTAACGAAAATATATATATAGAAGAGCGAGTGTGCAAATTTGATGTCATTCATAGGAAATATAAAACTTCTACTGATGTTATCATTGCAAAGAAAATGCGAGTAATTTCAAATCTGGTTGATTACACAGAAGTAAAGTAGCAATAGGAATATATTAAATTAACTTTGAATCCAAACTGTAAAGTGCTTAAAATAATCTCAGTAAAGTTACTTAAAAAACCTTCGTCTCTATAAAATGTTGAGCAATAAATGATGGGATCTAACCCTTTAGTTAACTCTCAGAGCAGAGTTCGAGTCATATAGTAACCAAAGAAAATAACTATTACAGAGAGTCTGCAGACTTCTAAACCCATTATCAAGAAGCTCGAAATGAAAATAACCCAGCTCTTGAAATTTGGGAAAATATAAGACCGGAACCAAGGGTATCGGCTCCCATTGGGAGCGAAGTACCTGTGCATCATAGAATGCGAAGAAGTAAGCCATGACGTTGATGCATGTTAACAAAATCCAAAACTGTAATCGCTTGCGACCATACCTGCAGAGATTAAATGAAACACAAGAAGAAGGGTAAAAATTGGTGAAGCTTATCAAAGCACGAAAGCATAAAAACCCTCTTAAAACAAAATGAAGCAAACAATTGGTTAGGGTGTAGACCTGTAGTAGAAGGGCTTCAATCATTCATGCCCTGTTAACACCATAGAAAGAATAAAAATTAAAACCTCACATATTTGTGTTTCTATAACCTTTTATACTCTGTAATAGGTAGAAATTACCATAATTCTCTATAAGCTTGCGAATTTATTTTATGTGTATAATGCACAAACAGTGATAAATGGCTACAGTAAATATAAGGAAAGGAGTTGGTGCGAATGTGCCATACCTAATATGTTGCTCGAAGAAGGTTTCATTCCAGTGAAGCAGACTATTTCCACACTGGAAAGACACTAAAACCCTCGGCATCTGGGCGCGATCTCGAGACCAGATCAGAGAAATAAACACGCAGGCATCTTACCAGACTTAAGAAGAGACGAATCGAACCCTATGCAAGATCAAACCCCATGAGAAAGGCCATGCGGCAAGACAAGTGTTTTTAAGAGAACAAGGACGGAGAGAATGAAGAAGTTCAGGCGAAAAAGGAGGCAGAACTGGAGTTCCTTCCCCGCCAAATGCAACAATGGAATACTAGCTCAGAGTCGAGAGAACTGATACACTCCAGTAACCAAATCCCAAAGAAATCCGGAGAATCATGGCAGTTGTCCCGTAATGTTAAATGCACAGTACAACGGACCACACAAAGTTGACATCCAGCTCACAGAGTTAGTGTTCATACGCCAGGTGAATGTATTTAACGCTAGGTTTAACTATAGAAAAAGGGCTTTCATCGTAATTCGTAACATGTGTAGATAATATAGATAAGAGCAACATCATAACACCATGCGATATATATATAAACTCGACCATGTAAATCATATAACCGCCATGCGAATATTTAGTACAGATGTTGCAATTAATAGATGTGTCATCAAAGTTTTATTCACAAGTAATAAATCATCCTTTTAATAAACAGTACTTGTTTTGGTTACGATAAGAATTTGAGAATTCACCCATTATTCATATATATATGTTTGTAAGGTAGAGGCAATTAATTTTTTATTTTTTTTTTACTGTAGTAATTGTATTTAGTTTTGGAATGTGACAAGTGGTATCAGAGCCGGTTACTACGCTGGGACCCTAAAGGGTCGACTAACGATGAAGCTGTGTATGTGAATAGTGCATAGAGAGAGAGAGAGATAATGAGAAGAGCTATAGCATCACAATCGCAACAAGAGGAAACTCCAGCACCAACAGTCATGAACCCAGAAATGTGGGCTCAATTAAGTGTAGAACAACATCAAAAGACCAGTCGGTTGCTTGAAGAACAACAGCATCAAACTAGTTTCTTATTGAACACATTACAACAATTACAAGAGGAAATGCTAAGAGTCCAGAAGGAAAATGAGCGATTGTTACAAGAACAGGCGAAAATATTAAAGAGTTTATCAGACAAACAAAATTAGGAGTTGGATCATCCCAGTGCTGAAAGAGGCTTACCAGCAGATGAAGATCAGCAAACGAGAATTAATATTACAGACAGAATTGAAGAGTCCCTCTCAGAGAAGTAAAAATAAGAATAATAATGAGGCAGAATCGGGCAATCTGTCCGACCAGCAAGACATTAAGAGACAAAAAGTAGAACTGCAGGGAGAATTCCGCAAAATTAAACCACCAATGTTTGATGGTGAGGCAGAAGAGGTGGATGAAGCCTGGTTAATTAATATAGATAAGTAATTTTATGTATATGAATATAGCAGCAATCTGAAGGCCAGATTGGCTATATACCAGTTACGAGAAAATGCCACCCTATGGTGGGAAGAAGTGAAAAATGTACGCAACATTGATGAACATGACATTACTTGGGAATTGTTTCAGCAGCATTTTAAAAACAAGTACTTGACAGAAAGATTTTATGATGACAAAGCTAAGGAATTTCATGATCTAAGGCTGGGACAAATGACCATGGATGATTATTTCACTAAATTCACTTCCCTGTTACGTTACGTCCCTTATCTCCGAGAGGAAAAGGCCAAAGTGCAGAGGTTCCTGAGTTGCCTACCGACTCATATGAGAGAACAAATAGATTTTTTTAATCCTCAGACCATGGATGAAGCCATTCGTAAAGCACAAATGTGCTATCAACAGTCCAAGGCCAAGGGTGATGGAGGAAAAAGCTGGCAGCCAAAGAAAAGTCATAAAATTAATTCCAATTTCAAAAGTAGTAAAAGTGGCAACTTTAAAGGCGTAGCACGAAATTCTATCAATAAGCAATTTGGTAGAAATCACCAAAGAACCAAATGGCCAGTGGAAGAAAAACCCACAGAATCATCTAGTAATCCAGAGCAAGGACATATTACTAAACCTCCTTTACAATGCTGGGGTTGTGGAGAGTCTCATTATTATAAAAATTGTCCACAACGAACCAGAAATGAATTTGTAACAAATCTACAGGAAGCATCTACAGTGGGGGACGTGGCGCGTAACATACCCCGTATCAATGTAGCTTTGGAAGACCGGCAGGCTGATTATCAACCCACAGTGATTGAATTAGAAGGTACTTTACTAACTAAACTTGTTTCTATTTTGGTAGATCCTGGAGCAAGTTTGAGTTATGTAAGTCCCAAATTAGTGGAAATGTGCAAATTAAAAAAACATAAATTTAAGAATTCTTGGTTAGTACAGCTATCTACCAGCGCAAAACGAAAGGTAACTACAAAGGTTCCAAACTGTACATTGGAAGTGGCAGAACAACAGTTACAAGTGGATTTAAACATTTTACCATTAGGATCTTATGATGTGTTATTGGGCATGGACTGGTTAGAAAAACACTGGACTTTAGTAGATTGTAAAGAAAAGATCATTTACTATAGAATGCAAGATGGCACGCGAAAAGGGATTCAAGGAATTAAAAAGCCAGTGCAATTACGTCCAATCACAACATCTCAAATGAGTAAGTGTATCAGAAAATGATGCCAGTTGTATGCAATTCAAGTTGGGTACTCAGACTCCAAGGAAAACTCACCAATAATGGAGGATATCCCTGTAGTACAGGAATTTCTAGATTTTTTTCGAGAAAACATTCCTGGTTTACTACCTAAGAGGGATATTGACTTCACCATAGAGTTGTTGCCTGGAGCCTCCCCGGTGTCAAGAGCTCCTTATAGAATGCGCGTGCCAGAACTGACTGAACTGAAAATGAAGCTACAAGAACTGTTGGACAAAGGCTATATCCATCCAAGTGTGTCCCCATGGGGTGCACTAGTCCTATTTGTTAAAAAGAAAGACAGAACCTTGCGTATGTGCATGGATTACACGCAGCTTAATAAGCTAACTGTTAAGAATAAATACCCCCTACCAAGAATTGATGACTTATTCGATCAAGTAAGAGGGGCTAAGTTGTTTTCTAAGATAGACTTAAGATCCGGATATCATCAGATTCGAATTAAAGATGAAGACATTTGTAAGACAACATTTCGCACTCAATATGGGCACTATGAATTCGTGGTGTTACCTTTGGATTGACGAATGCACCAGCAACTTTTATGAGGTTAATGCAGGGCATCTTTCATCCATTCTTGGATAAATTTGTACTTATTTTCATAGATGATATTCTGATATATTCTAAGAGTTTGGAGGAACATAAAGAGCAGTTGAGAATAGTCTTGGAGATGCTAAGAAAGCATCAGCTATATGTTAAGTTTAGTAAATGCGATTTCTTTAAAACATAAATCCAATATCTGGGACATGTCATATAAGCTGAAGGAATCGTTGTTGATCTGAAAAAGATCAAACCTATTATTGAATGGCGAGTACCCCAGAATGTGGTCGACATTAGATCATTTATGGGATTAGCTGGTTATTATAGAATATTTATAGAAGGATTTTCTAAAATTGTTTTTCCCATTACATCTTTGCAGAAGAAGGGAAAGCTATTCAAATGGACAAAAGAATGTCAGAAAACTTTGAAAAGCTGAAACAAATTCTGACTACAGCACTAGTTTTGAAGGTAGCTGACCCTGATAAAGATTATGAAGTTTGTACTGATGCAAGTAAAGAAGGTGTTGGAGCAATCTTAACCCAGGAAGGTAAAGTGGTAGCATACGAGTCTAGAAAACTGAGGGACCATGAACAGAAATATTCTGCTTACGATTTGGAGCTTACAGCAGTGGTACATGCTCTCCGAGTGTGGAGGCATTACCTGCTGGGTAAGAGTTATGTACTTAAGACAAACCATAGTAGCTTGACGAATTATTTTAAGCAAGCAGATTTAAACTCCAAGCAAGCAAGATGGAATGCCTTTCTAAGTGAATTTGATATGGACATTCAGCATGTAAGTGGAAAGGAAAATTGAGTAGCAGATGCGTTGAGCAGAAAATTACATGGTATTTATGCATTATACTATAATCAGCTAGAAAGCCAATTTTTGGAGCAGTTAAAAGAAGAGGCACAGAAAGATCTGGAATACAAATTTCTATGGCAACAAATGGAAGAAAATAGGAGGCAAGGCAAAACATCTAAGTATGGAAAGAATGAAGATCAGATGTTGACCTTCTGAGGAAGAACATACATTAGGATAATTTTGAGGTCTAAAATGGGCCTCCTAAAGAAAATGTACAATCAGAATTCACTTTATGAGAACCAATCACATTTTAGGGGATGGCATCATCCCTAATGTTTGAGGTGGCATTGCTTGAGTTAAAGATACTTACTTGTCACATTCTCAATGGTGGATAAAAACCATGGTTAACCATGGTAGTGCTATAAGTATTTTAAGGTCATAAAGTAAAGTACTCATAATAAATGTCATTTTACACTTTTTGAATAAAATATTATTATTGTCATTTCATATTGTTTGAAAGAAACAATGCATATCCCTACAAAATTTTCATGTATTTACACACTTTTAAATAAATATTATATTTGTCTAGTTTCAAATATTTATATATAAATCAAATCAATTAAAGATGTAAAATAAAATTCATACATAAAACAATATATTATATTATATTGTTTTTATATAGTATACTAATTACATGTTATTATATAATTTAAATGATATAAATTTTAATTAATTTTATATTCTATAATTAAGAATTTATGAATTTATATTTATATTTTATTTTAAGTTAGTTAAGTACAAAGGACAAATGCATTAGTTGTGCAATGATAATGAATTTTTCTTGAAAATATCATTCTTATTTATAGACACAGCAATACAATTTTTTTATTATTTTTATTTTGGTACAACTTTTGAATTGAATTTACCATGGTTACATTGATTTTGGTGCAAAAACTGAATTGTGAATTCATAAATATTATTTTATTGGTTTAGCTATTATTTTATTATTTCCTTAGGAGACCCATTTTAGACCTCAAAATTCCCCTAATGTGTGCCTAATCGCATAGCTCTAAAAGAGTTAATATTGAATGAATTTCATCACAGCAATTACGCTGGTCATCCGAGATATCAAAAAATGCTTACTGCAATAAGAAAGGTGTATTATTGACCAGACATGCGTAAAAATATTGCTGAATATCTAAGCAAATGTTTGGAATGTCAGCAGGTAAAGGTGGAGCACCAGCATCCCGCAGGACTATTGCAGCCCATACCCATACCTGAATGGAAGTGGGAGGTTATCTCCTTAGACTTCATCACAGGTCTACCGCGAACAAAAAGACAGAATGACTCAATCATGGTAGTGGTAGATAGATTAAGAAAATCTGCAAATTTTATACCTGTACAGTCTACTTACAAGACAATACAAACTGCTGATATATTTATGAAGGAAATTTTCCGGTTGCATGGGATTCCAAAAACTGTGATTTCAGACCGGGATGTTAAGTTCACATCCACATTTTGGAAAACTTTGTTTCCAGGTCTGGGAACTCAGATAAATTTTAGCACCGCTTATCAACCCTAGACTGATGGACAAACGGAGCGGGTAAACCAAATATTGGAAGACATGCTGCGCATGTATGTGATGTAGCAGCCAACCAAGTGGGAGGATTATTTGCATTTTGTTGAATTTTCTTATAATAATGGTTATCAAGAATCTCTGAAAATGAGTCCCTTCGAGGCATTATATGGTAGGCAGTGTCGTACACCTATAAATTGAAGCAGCCCTTAGACAAAATTAATGTTGGGACCTGAAATGTTGGCAGAAATGGAAGCTGAGGTAAAAAGAATAAGACAGAATTTGAAGGCTGCACAAGACCGACAAAAAATTTATGCATATAAGAAAAGGTCTTATCGTGAATTCGCAGTGGGAGATCATGTTTACATGAGAATTAAACCCAAGAGGAGTACCATGAGGTGGACCTCTTGTGCCAAATTATCTCCCAGATACTGTGGACCTTTCCAAGTACTGGAAAGGGTAGGACTAGTAGCTTATTGTTTGGCCTTACCCAGCCACATTCAAGTCCACAATGTGTTCCATGTGTCCTTGTTGAAGCGATATGTTCATGATGAAAAACACGTGATTCATTGGAAAAATATTCAGCTAGAATAGGAGTAAAAATCCTAAGTTGAGATCAGAACACAAACTTGATGTATATTGACTTGAAAACATTTTTTTCTGTTTTTCAGTTAGAACCGGACGAAGAGTTTTTGGTCGAGTTGCAACGCATACTTGACCGAAGAGAAATCGAACTCCGCAAACGAGTAGTTATCCAGGTAAAAGTGCAATGGTAGTACTTCGGACTGGATGAAGCTACTTGGGAGGATGAGAATTTTATGCAGGAAGCTTACCCAGAGCTCTTTGTAGAGCTGGGTTGAAACACCGAGGATGGTGTTACTTCCAGGGGGGGAGTTGTGAGAGCTTCATTAAAGTTAACTAGTGTTAACTAGTTAAAAGAAAATTTGTTTATTTTATCTGGCAGGAAAAACTCAAATAATTACTATTGATTAAGAAAGTTATTTAATTTGTTGATTTATTAATTAGAAGAAATTAATTAATGGTAGGAAACATCTTTTAATATAAAAACTTACATAAAGTTGTTGGTAAAAATGTTTCCGAGAATAGGAGGTGGTTGGGGATAGTTGGAAAGACAGTTACCTACTCCTCTAAGGATAAAGATGGATCCCAGGGGAGAAGTAGGGGTTCTGTGCTATTTTGGTAAAGGGGAGTATTTTCTAGAGCTGGTTATGATCAATTGAAAATAACTCACAGCAACCCTTGTGAAACCAGACTTTCTGAGTTTGACTGGATTGGCCATCCAGAGGTCATAGAAGAAAGAGAATCTATTCCACTGTTAACCTGGGGCACCGTCCAGATTCTGGAGCTAGGGGGAAAGTGGAGGATGTCATAGCCTCCCTTGATGGTTGGGAGGAGCACAACGTGAAAGATTAAAACCAGATAAGTACAGAGATTGTTTAGTTTGCTTTGTTATTGGTATTAATGTGGAAAAATTGACTGTATTAGATTAACGCTATCAAAAATACAAAAGAGTTGAAACTGAGACTCTGATATTCTTTTTATGTAAATGAAATGAGAAAGATACCGGAAGAAAGATGATATTTATTTTATGTAAATGACAAGAGTAAGAATACTATTGAAGTTGTAGTTAAATTGTTTTAAATTGCAGAAAAAAACAATTTATGCATTAAACCCTATGAGGAATTGTCGTGGCTCTGTTTTAAAGAAAAACAAATAATATTTTGCAGTAAGAAAATAAAACTTTTGCAAATACAGAGAAGTAACTATGATATTAAATAGTTGGATGCATGATGCATCGTATTATACAGTAAAGAGTTCTTAACATATAGAACAAGTATAAACCCTAAAAACGATACGAAAATTTGAACTTATAGTGCGGGGTTGGGGTGAAACCCTACCCCAGACAAACTGTTCTGTATAAAAATTTCTATACTCGGACATTAACACATATTTCATTAAATTTGGAATGAAATCATGGATATAGAATTTATAAATAACCAAAAAACTAAATTATAACGATGTCCTTGTAATAAAAAATTTCCAAATTTAATAAAATGTGTTCATTCGTAAAGATGGTCTGGTCATCATTTAAATAAGCTATCGCAGAACATTAGAAACAGAGAAAGGAAGCTTCGGCGAAATTTTAAACAACTTCATGTAACTATGTTTACAGAATAATGAGAAAACCTTACGAAGAAAATACGGTGGAACCCTTACATGCTCTGCTTAGTCATAAAATAAGTCTGATAACATCTATTTCTATTTTTCACGAAAATATATTTATAGAAGAACGAGTGCGCGAATTTGACGTCATTCATAGGAAATATAAAACTTCTACTGATGTTATCATTGCAAAGAAAATGCGAGTAATTTCAAATCTGGTTGATTATACAGAAGTAAAGTAGCAATAGGAATATATTAAATTAACTTTGAATCTGAACTGTAAAGTGCTTAAAATAATCTCAGTAAAGCTACTTAAAAAACCTTCCTCTATAAAATGTTGAGCAATAAATGTTGGGGTTTAACCCTTTAGTTAACTCTCAGAGCAGAGTTCGGGTCGTATAGTAACCAAAGAAAATAACTATTACATAGAGTTCGCAAAATTCTAAACCCATTATCAAGAAGCTCGAAATGAAAATAACCTAGCTCTTGAAATTTGGGAAAATCTAAGACCGGAACCAAGGGTTTCGGCTCCCATTGGGAGCGGAGTACCTGTGCATCATAGAATGCGAAGAAGTAAGCCACGGCGTTGATGCATGTTAACAAAATCCAAAACTGCAATCGCTTGCGACCATACCTGCAGAGATTAAATGAAACACAAGAAGAAGGGTAAAAATTCATGAATCTTATCAAAGCACGAAAGCATAAAAACCCTCTTAAACCAAAATGAAGCAAACAATTGGTTAGGGGGTAGACTTGTAGTAGAAGGGCTTCAATCATTCACGCCCTGTTAACACCATAGAAAGAATAAAAATTAAAACCTCACAGATTTTTGTTTCAATAACCTTCTATACTCTGTAACAGGTAGAAATTACCATAATTCTCTATAAGCTTGCAGATTTATTTTATGTGTATAATGCACAAACAGTGATAAATGGCTACAGTAAATATAAGGAAAGGAGTTGGTGCGAATGTGCCATACCTGATATGTTGCTCGAAGAAGGTTTCATGCCGGTGAAGTAGACTATTTCCACACTGGAAAGACACTAAAACCCTCGGCATCTGGGCGCGATCTCGAGACCAGATTAGAGAAATAAACCTGCAGGCATCTTACCAGACTTAAGAAGAGACGAATCGAACCCTATGCAAGATCAAACCCCATGAGAAAGGCCATGCAGCAAGGAAAGTGTTTTTAAGTGAATAGGGACAGAGAGAACGAAGAAGTTCAGGCGAAAAAGGAGGCAGAACCGGAGTTCCTTCCCCGCCGAATGCAACAATGGACTACCAGCTCAGAGTCGAGAGAACTGATACACTCCAGTAACCAAATCCCAAATAAATCCGGAGAATCATGGCAGTTGTCCCAAAATGTTAAATGCACAGTACAGCGGACTACACGAAGTTGACATCCAGCTCATAGAGTTAACGTTGATATGCCAGGTGGATGTATTTAACGCTAGGTTTAACTATAGAAAAAGGACTATCATCGTAATTCGTAACATGTGTAGAGAATATAGATAAGAGAAACATCATAACACCATGCGATATATATATATATATATATAAACTCGACCATGTAAATCATATGACCGCCATGTGAATATTTAGTACAGGGGTTGCAATTAATAGATGTGTCATCAAATTTTTATTCACAAGTAATAAATCATCCTTTTAATAAACAGTACTTGTTTTGGTTACGATAATAATTTGAGAATTCGCCCATTATTCATATATATATGTTTGTAAGGTAGAGGCAATTAATTTTTTTTTTTACTGTAGTAATTGTATTTAGTTTTGGAATGTGACAGACATTATGTTTCTTCAAGATCCTAGCGATTTTATCAGTAGTACCTTGGATAAACGGAAGGTGAACTCCAAATAACCGATCACAAGGATCTTTGTTAACCCTGGGACCTTTTTCAGCTTCTTAAAAAGCTCTAAGACATTGAGCCTTGCTATAACCGTTCTTACAGAAGACATCAAAGAGATGCGATTTTTCACCTTCAAAATGGTGAACATTAGAGATTCTAAAGGCTCTGGTGACTAGGGTACTGAGAACCCCAAGTTTCTGAGCCGAGAAATGATGAGAACTAGCATGAAAATATTGCTCAGTATGCGTCTTCTTTCTAAAGACTTGATGAGAGAAGGAACCATCATCATTTCTCGAAAGAAGGACATCAAGAAAGGGTAGGCTACCATCCACTTTGAATTCCATGGTAAACTTAATGAAGTCAGATTGATCATTAAGATGCTGGAAGAAAAGGTCTAGTTTCTCTTTACCATGGGGCCACACCACACAAGTGTCGTCAACAAACCTTTTCCAAAGCCTAGGATGAAAAAGAGAGGAGGAAAGGGCCTTCGATTCAAAGTCTTCCATGAATAGATTAGCAACCACAGGGGAAAGGGGGGAACCCATGGCCACACCACAAGTCTTTTCAAAGAATTCACCCTCAAAACTAAAGAAGGTCGAGATTAGACAGATCTCCACGAGATGAGCAGTATCAAGATCCGTGATTCGAGAGATGACATCAATGGCTTCCTTAATGGGAATGCAAGTATATAATGATACAGCATAAAAAATTACAAACCTATCATCTGGATCCATAATATGAATAATATTATTAACAATAACCATAAAATTAATAATAATAGTATTGATATTATTAATAGTAATAATAGTAATAATATGATTTATCGGAACCATAACATTAATAATAATAGTATTGAGATTATAAACAATAATAATACTAATAATAGCAATAATAATAACAGTATTAGTGGTAATAATATTATCAATACCATTAATACCAATTCTCCTTTAATGAAGACTGTTATCAATCTTTCTCGTTTTTCCTTTGATTGTCATGTCTATAGTTTATTGGAGAAGGGCCTTAATTTTTCTCTTGCTCCTAAAAAATTACCTATTCATGACATCATTTGTGATATAGAATACAGGATTAGAGATTGGCCTGATGATACTAAAGACATCATTAGGCAACACTGTTCTGTCATCCTTAGAAAAGCTAAGCCTCCTAAGAGCAACATTAGCAAACATGAGTTTGAAGCTCTAAAGTCCTTAAACAATAAACGGGACATTGTTGTTCTTAAGGCTGATAAGGGAGGTGCTATGGTTATTTTAAACAAGGATGATTATAGGAATAATATGTTGGATCACCTTCAAAATAGCGGTAGCTACAAGAAGCTTGATAAAAATCCCCTTAAAAAAGTGGCAAAAGCTGTTGCTTTGGCAATAAAATCAAGTAGCATTGTTGGCTCCCTTAGTAAAAAGCTTATTGAAAGTAATCCCCTCACCCCGAGGATTTATGGTCGACCTAAGATCCATAAGGAAGGTGTTCCCCTTTGCCCCATTGTCAACACCATAGGTGGTCCGACTTATCCTCTCACAAAATTTTTAGCTTGTAAGTTGAAACTCCTTGTTGGTCGCACCGACACCTTTGTCAAAGATTCTTCCTCCTTCATTAATGAATTGAAAGACATTAGGTTGGATCCAGATGATAGGTTTGTGAGTTTTGATGTTGTATCATTATATACTTGCATTCCCATTAAAGAATCCATTGATGTCATCTCTCGTATCACAGATCCTGATACTGCTCATCTCATAGAGATTTGTCTCACCTCGACCTTCTTTAGTTTCGAAGGTGTATTCTTTGAACAGACCTGTGGTGTGGCCATGGGTTCCCCCCTTTCACCTGTTGTTGCTAATATTTTCATGGAAAACTTTGAATCGAAGGCCCTTTCCTCTTCCCTTTTTCAACCGAAGCTTTGGAAAAGGTTTGTTGATGACACCTGTGTGTTGTGGCCCCATGGTAAAGAGAAATTGGACCTTTTCTTCCAACATCTTAATGATGAATCTGACTTCATTAAGTTTACCATGGAATTCGAAGTCGATGGTAGCCTGCCCTTTCTGGATGTCCTTCTTTCGAGAAATGATGATGGTTCCTTTTCTCATCAAGTTTTTAGAAAGAAGACGCATACTGAACAGTATTTACATGCTAGTTCTCATCATTTCTCGGCTCAGAAGCTTGGGGTTCTCAGTACCCTAGTCACCAGAGCCTTTAGAATCTCTGATGTGAACCACTTTGAAGGTGAAAAATCCCATCTCCTTAATGTCTTCTGTAAGAACAGCTATAGCAGAACTCAATGTCTTAGAGCTTTTCAAAAAGCTGAGAAAGGTTCGGAGGTTAAGAAAGATCCTCGCGATAGGTCATCAGGAGTTCACCTTCCTTTTATCCAAGGTACTACTGATAAAATCGCAAGGATCTTGAAGAAACATAATGTCTCCTCAACTTTCAAGCCTCTCCGCACTATCCGTAGTTCTCTTAGATCTGTTAAAGACCCGATTTGCCCGATGGATGGTAAGGGTGTTTATTTGATTCCGTGTTCCTGTGGGACACCTTACATTGGTGAAACTAGTCGATCAATTAACCAAAGAATTCATGAGCATGTTGCTGACCTTAGACATGGTAGATCTCGGTCCTCTGCCTTGGCAGAGCATGTTGAAAAAACAAATCACCATATTTGTATTGAAGATACTAAGGTTATTGCAACAATTGACCACTTCCACCACCGAAAGTTGAGGGAAGCCTTGGAAATAGAAAAGTGGCCGGTTAACCTTAATAGGGATGATGGGTGGGATGTTAGCAGATGCTGGATTCTTACACTTCACTCTCAGTTTTTTTTTTTTTTTTTCTTGATTCCTCTCTCCAGATGTATGCTCCTTTTATTTTATTAATTTGGTGTTGATTAGTATTTTTGTTTTGTTTTTATTTTAATTTTAATTTTTAAAATTTTAATTTTAATTTTAATTTATTTATTTTAATTAATTTATTAATTTTTAATTTTAATTTTATTTTTTATATTTATATTTATTTATTTATTTATTTATTTATTATTATTATTATTATTATTATTATTTTTTATTCATTTATTTATTTATTATTATTATTAATTTGTATTTATTTTTATTTATTTATTTATTTATTTTATTTTATTTTTATTTTTATTTTTATTTTTATGAATTTTTATTTTTATTTTATTTTTATTTTTATTTGTGTTACTAGTATTGTTTATTTATATTTTTCTTTATTTATTTGATTATTTTTTGTTTACTTACTTATATTTATATTTATTTATTCATTTATTTATTTTTATTTATATTTTATTTATTGATTTATATTTATATTTTATTTTTATTTTTATTTTTATCGGGAAACTTACCTCTTTAGTAATCTTAAATTAATTAATTAAGTATTATTATTTTATAATTTTGCAAATTTGTCATTTTATAAGATTTTTATATAGAAATTACTTGTTTTTTATTAGAATTATTATTTTTAAAAATTATTTCTATACATGAATTGTGATTTTTATGGAGTCGTCTAACAAGCCGGAGGAATTGCCCGGACGGTCAAAATTGGCCTGAATCCGGGCCATTTTTTTTTTTGAAAATCTTGCAGAAATAGTATTTGAATCCTGATTTGGACATTGTAAATGGATTCAGCACCATCAAAAACCTGTAGGACACCCAAAATATTAAAATTTGATAGTTATAACATGGATTTAGAAAAATTCCTACCGGATTTTCTGAAAATCTTATCAGAATTTTCATGATTTTCAGGGCGATTTCTCTGGCTAGTTAAACATTTTTATTGTTTCCATTTTTGAATTACCAAATTTACTAATAGATTTTTGGAATCTTGTTGATATTGGCATTATTGTAATTAAGTATTATTATTATTACTTATGTATTTATTTGATTAGATTTGATTTTATATTTTATTTTTATTTTATATAGAATTTAAAATAAAAATATAATTAAAAATTTTGAAATATAATAGAATTAATACTAAAAAAAAATTCTTCCTATTCTAGTTAAACTAGTCGTTTTTTCCAACGGCTAGTTGGAGATGTCCTGATCTACTTAAACTGGTTTTTCATCAGATTGTTCATCTTGTCCTGATGATGAACGACACTAGTTGGTTCGAAACGTGTCGACAAAAAATTATGTTATGTGATTTTCACTATATATGTTTTAAAACTATTAATTAATAAAATAATAAATCGAAAAAAATATTTTAAATTCAAATTCATATAATATTTATTATTTAATATATCAGATTTTTATATAATATTATATAATTAACATTCGTCCCTTTCTCCGAGGGGTGGACCTGTAAATAATAATCTTCACTTTACTAAAGCCTTTTAAACTCATGCATAAAAATACTTACTTATATTAAATGTTTCTGTACTAAATTTAGTGTCGTTCGTTTTGGTTTGTGTCTTAAAAAAAATTAGTTAGAAAATGCATTCAATTGGCAATATTTTAAATCTTTACTTAGAGTATTGAGCTTGTCTACAAGCACTGCATATTCATTTTCTCTTATGAGCAGACGTCTAGATAACAGTCTTCACTTTTTTGAAGCCTTCTAAACTCTTGTATAAGAATATATAGGTATATTCAATGTTTTTATCCTAATTTTAGTTACTTTTGGTATTAGTCTCCAAAGAAATTAGTTAGAAAATGCATTTAGTGGACAATTTTTTAAATATTTACTGAAGTCGCGGGTACAGGGATTGCTTGCTAAAATGAAAAATAACTATAATTTATGGAAATTTTCAAATTCAAAATTATAATGAAATATGTTAAATAAAAATTATTGAAGTAATCAAGTATATTAAATAGAAAAATTGAAATAATAAACCATGTAATGAAAAATAAATATAGGAAAAAATTCATAAAACAAAATAAAATATCTCGCATACAGACTATTACATTGAAAATTATTAAATTTCAAATTATTAAATTTGAAATAAAAATAGTTCAAACCAAGGAGAAAGTAAAAAATATATATATCCAATGTCAAATAATATACACATTTAAGGATAAAAACAACTATTAAAATATTGTAAAACATTCTTAAAGATAATATATTAGGTAATTGAAAATTAATTCATGATTAGAATCTTGTAATATATTCTCAAATATAATATATTATGTAATTCAAAATTAAGTCATGGTTATGAAACTTGGATGCTTAAGATTTTTAGGAAAACTACTTTATTTTACATCCAAAAATTTCCTAATAATGGTTATTGCACCCTTAGTATGTTAATGTGAAATATAATCATATGAATCAACATATTTTTTATTATCTTTATATATGTGTTTTGATGTAATATAAAACCTTTACCTTTTAAGAATAATTCAACATATAATGCTAACGAAGTTGGAGAATGAAATGGAAAGGGTATTTTCTTGTGATTTCTCCCTTGTTGCCACCACCATCAACACTCAACCTGATTTGGACAGAAATGGAGATTTCACTTTGGGAGATCAACGTATCCATTATGGTGTGAAGAGGTGCTCAAATTTTGTGTTATCTTGTTACACGGTGACTTGATGATGCTTCAAAACTCGATGATGCCTCAAAACTCCATAGTATGATTATTTGTTACATTTGTTGTTGTAAGCTCTCATGGGAGGAAGGCACCCTTTTAGGTTCTATTGGAAAGGCGTTTTGTTTCCTCCTTAACTGGTTTTCCTTTGCAAAGACTCAATCAATATTTTTTTCTTATGCTAATTATAGATACGATCAAGCATTCCTTGTTGTAGATCGACCTACTCTTTGGCTAAATCAAGACTTATTCTTTACATTTCGACTTTACCTGCATCAATATAACTTTTTAAGATTAGATCCTCATCACAGGGCTATGTTATATGCAAATCCATGCATTTATGGACTTTCTCAAGTAGATCCCAAAGGGTGGAATTATTTATTGGATTGTGTATCATAGGATGGGGGCTGAGACAAAGGGCAGTGCGCTTATCATTTTTTGGACCAATCTACACTAGTCTTGCATCATTCCATTACAAAATATGGATTGGTCTTCTACAAATATAAACAAAAAAATAATGGAAAAGCAAGATCTGAGGACGAGTCAACAGAGAAGGGAAATTTTCAAATTTATATTAAATAGAGAGAAAGGAAATTTTCAAATTTCTGTTAAACATATAACTGGGAAATAAATTTCAATGAGAGTTTGGAATGGAGGTCAGATACAAAACCTAAAGAAAACTATACAAAATCAGATGGGTATTCCAAAATATCTTCAAAATCTCATTTTTGTAGGTAAATTTTTGTAAGACGACCACAATATGAAGGACTATGGAATCAAACATGATTCAACTATTATCCTTAATATGAGATTACTTGGAGGATGCCCTCAATATAGTTCCAAAGGTCTTGTATCTTTCAAGAATGTAGTTAAATGAGGCCCTAGCTAAAACAAATAACCTAATATTCCTCCCAATCTCCATGGGTTCTACTTTGTGGAACAAGTGAAATAGGTGTCCATATTGAAAATAAATATACTAGAGGTCAATGTTCTCTATTCTAAATTCCATTCAAGAGTAGTCATGTGTAGACTTAATGGGTTCTGGCCCAAGGCGAAGGACTTACATCAATGGATAACCTTTTAATTGACTAAAAATTGTGATATTCACCTATTCTGTAGAGGATTTTCAGTTGTGAAATTTGATACAACAAAAGATATGGAATTCATATTGAAAGAGTGACCATGGTTTGCGTACATTGCAGGACTATTGATGATCCTGTGGTTTCCGTGATTCGATGAAAATACCATGGTGGTTTCCAAAATGTTGGTTTGGGTTACGTTACATAATATTCCTTTGCATTTATGGAATATCAATGTATTAGAGGGAATCATAAACTCTTTTGGGAAATTCATAAAAGTTGACACAAACAAACTTACAAAATTAATATTCACATTTGCAAAGATCTGTGTCATGATAGACCTTACTAAAGTATTTCTTTGTCGTATTATATTGATTCATAATAATATGCAATGCTTCGAGACTAGAAATTTTGGAAATACAACATTCAAATATCGTATATGTCTACAAAATGGAAATCTTCAAAATTCATGTCCATAGGAAAAGAGTCCTAAAATAAAAAAGAGAAATGACCAAAATAAAAGGGATGGTGATTCTCTCATACACGGGAAGATGTGGACAAGGAAGAGGAAATACCAAAAAATGCTACAATAAATGTTGAACGGAAATCAGATGAAGTCATAGAGAAGAACAGGGTTGAGTAGATAGAATTGATGGCATCATTCAAAGTAACAACACCTATAATTCATTAGTAGAAGAATGTGAATACTTTCCAGGAAAAAGAGGCAAGTGGTTCCAACATAATTCATGCATGAGAGAGATCTGACTATGAAAAAGAAACTTTTGTAAATATAGAGGAAAATTAATTTCCTATTGTATCTTCCACTCCCGACTTGGATGGTTCATGGAAAGTGGAGAAATATAAGGGTAGAAAAGTATAGTTTAGTGATTTTTTGATGTTATGTTTTTAGATGTTCTTTTTCAACATATGCCTTTTGACATCTGTAGCATGTAACTTTCATGGAAAATTTTAGGGGCTAATATTCACATGTGGGATAATTTTTCATGATTTTAACAAAATAAATATTCACCAATTTCCTTTTTTAGAAAAATGATTCTCCCAATTTGTACATGATAAAATTATTCAACCTTAAAAATCACCAACTTTATAAAAGGGGTATATATAAAATCATTATAAATTTCAATAATTTTACAAATAAATCAATAAAAATTGTATAGTTTTCATATTAGGGACTAGTGTAAATCATGATTTTTCCTATGGGGAAATAATGTTTTGATTGCTTATTTATGAAAATATTAAGTTTCAAAATTATTCTATATTTTTTAAAGCCGACTGCTTTTATTAATTCAAGGAAAATTTACATCATGATAAGGCCAACTTCAAAACATCAATGGCCTCACTACTACTTGATTTGTTGGCCAATATATAAGGACAAAAATACACAATCATGAACAAAAGAAAACTACAAGCCCAAACACCAATTACCCAAAGGGAACAAAAATATCTTGAAATCAAAACACATCCCACAATATTCATTAAACATCCATATTACTTAGAGTTTGATATTCAAGGCCATCACCTCAAGGGGTTTAAAATGGTTCATGTACATGAGCATCCATGTGTGTCATTCTCGCTTCAAATTTTTGCAACCACACCTGGAAATGCTTCTGACCTCTCTGGAGGGAGACTAACCAATCTAGTATATGCCACTCGTAATGCTAGATATCATTCAGAAAAGAAATGACCTTGTTGTGGCGATTGTGGCAATCTCAAGGCAGTTGGTATATTGTTTTTATCACTTGACGAATTGGGCTTGCAAAGAATCAAAGGGTGGAGGTAGTTCCAAATGCAGAGGGGAGCTAGGGTGTTGCATCTCTATCTCACCCCCCATAATATTTCTAGAATACATGATGCACCACCCCTTGTCCACTACGACCCGCCCCTCTCTAAGCCCGAACTTTCTTAAGAATCATGGGAATTTCAATTGGGGTTTCGCTTGGCTCACACCACCTCTAGCTATCGAATCCCTGACTTTCTGTATAGGTGAACCACCCCCAAGTCCAAAATATTCCAATTTTTGACACACCTAAGCCTCACTCCAATGAACCATCATCCAAGATTTCCCCATCTACCCAAAGTCTACACCTCATAGGTGCAGAGACGGTCACCTACTGGCCCCGTTCTGTTTGGTCATCCTACCATAAGAAAAACCACCACTTACTCACATGCCCAAAGGCTATATATTCATTCAAACGTCTTCCACATGCAACCATGAGGTTAAGAATACCTCCTACTACCAATCCATCATCATGCCACCCCTCCATAGATCCAAGGCCACCATCGGAGAAATCACACACCACCCTGGGGCTTTTAACTCTCCAAATATCCTCCCTGACCTGACCTGAGGGCTTCCTATAGATCCCACACTTCCCTCTAGGACCACAAAGAAACAAAAAAAAAAATATGAAAGAAAAACAACAAGAAATTGAGGTCAAAGAAACTTAGTGAAATGTGTGACCACTAAACAAGTTCCTCCAAGACAAACAACCAACCGTAAAAATTCCCACACTAATGCCAAAGCCTACAATAGGGCCTAACCTAGATAGAGCACACTTAAAACAAAAACCAACAATGAACACACTAAACATAATTACCTGCACGGAGCAAGGTATGTTTTCTCAAGACCGAGGAAGAGGAAAAATCGAGATTCTTGAACCCCTAGGGTCCCATATGGTTCTTTCTGTTACCACCGTAGCTAGCCCAGCACCAACCTTCTCGCACACATAGCCTAAATTAATCAACATCTCACTAGGAGCAGGGAATGGATTGACTTAATCGTGGAAAAACCTGATTGTCGGTTCCTTGAATCTTCCACTTAAGCATGAGGCTAATTGCAAGTAAATCTCTCGTACGACTAATGAACTCTATATGTTATCTTCCCAGTAGATATTACTGAGTTACCTGCAATCTCTCTTACCCAAATGATATTTCTCTGTCTACGTATTATTTTCCATTGCATACATTTCTTGAACTTAATTCTAAGTCCAAAACTCACTTCGGAGTCTCAGATATATATAAATTCATATGACAGGTACTTGTTCTTAATCAAAGCTATACTACCACCTTTTTGGTTTCGCGGAAACTATTACGAAGTTAAGGGTTTTCTTGTTTTCTTTATTAAGGGAAAATAAATGTATCTAAGAGTTTAAGTTCGATTTGAGGAACTTTCTGCTCTTGGGAGTTTTCCAGAATTCATTATTTCTCTAAGAATTTCTTAACAATGTTATATCTATCCGTTGAAGGGTTGTTGTCTTCCATCTTATATTTATAATAATGTATACTTACAATTTTTCTTAATATAAGGCCATTAGGCAGAGTTTTTGACATTTAATAATTGTCGCCTAATTTGTTCTCTGTTAAGCGATTTTGTATGCCTTCACTGATAGCATATATGTGTTAATTATTTGTCATATACGAGAAAGTCATTCTTTTGGGTGACATTTTTTTTTTTTGTCAAGAAAGATACAAATATTATTTACATTTTAACTTTTGCACTGTTCCTTACTTTAAAGAAAAATACCGATGCTAGTTGGATTCTTTATATAAGTAGTCTTTTCCGTGGTTTACTTCTTTGCGTGGAAGCTTTGTACTCTTTGCTAGGGAAACATGCATGCAGTAATATTTTAGTTTTATGTTTATACTCACTGCTATCTCTATCAGTCAATGTGTTTATAGTTTTTCATCATCTCGTTTTCTGAATATTGGAAATTGTTTACAGTTCTGTAGAAAGAATTTTACATATTACATGTATATATAAATATTCATCTAAGTCTCTACTATTATTTTGTAAATACAGTCTTTTTATACAAAGCTCTCCATATACAGTTTTGTTTTCAAATAGAATAGAACTAGCTAGCTTTAGCACATGTTTTTGATAAACCTTGCCTTTCCGTTTACTCACTGTATTTATTTTTAGTTCAAGGCTTACTATATATTTCCCATTTTGTAACCATTTAGCCCGATTTCTGGACCATTCTGTCCGTGTAAAATCATAGGAAGCAAGAACGACCAACATGGAAGGGTTTTGGGTTAACAGTTCTTAGCGTACCAACTGTAAATAATGATAGTTATACCTATTTGAAATTTAACTGTAACATAAGAAGAAAGAAAATACATATTTCTACTTCTTTAATCATACATGTAACCTTCTGCATAATTCTAAGATTTATTAATAGACAAACAAAATAGTTATCTATCCTTGATTTCTCTGACTGATTTTCTTTTATGCCTCCCTACCATGAGTGAGGCTATCACATCCTCCAACTCTCCCTCGAGCTCCAAGTCTGAGCTTGTAGTTAACAGAAGCTTCTGGAAGAGACCTAAGGACAATTTGGTCTAGTCTCCAATTCCAGCAATATCCGAAATTTGGGTATTCCAGTAGTTGTCACCATTCCAGGAATTCTTCTCCAAAATTTTCCTTTCTCAGTTACCGAACAAATACCACTTTCTTCACTGGGATGGCCCTTTATCCCTAGATGTGGGGTAACTATTTTAACTGATTCTGTTCAACTAACTCAAAATATTGAATTACTTTTTATCATCAGTCTATTTCTCTTTTATAGAATTTACTTCCATATTTAATTTTATTAAATCCAAAAATTACTTTATTCTCATAACATATCATTTGCAATATACATATTACTAATTTTCTTAATGTCTTAACAATGCATTTAATCACTAGTTAATATTAAACCAACTGTTACAACTTCCCCCCTTGGAAGTGAAAACCATCCTCGATGTTCTCATTTTTATCCAGCAAATAGTTCTGGATATGTTTCTCGAATAAAACCTTCATCCTCCCAGGTACCCTCATCCAGGCCACAATACTTCCACTGCACTTTAACCTGGGTGATGGCTCGCTTCTGAAGCATGATTTCTCTTTGATCGATTATGCATTGAGGCTCGACCAAAAACTCGCCGTCTGGTTCAACCTGCAATCAATGAACTTGAATTAGTTTTCTCATAAATTTCAAACATTTTAGTCAAGTCTGGTATTCATATCCTACATGAATATTTCGCCAACGGATTATTTTATTTTTATCGTGAATGTATCATTTCAATAATGATATGTGAAAGACATTATGCACTCAAATATGACTCAGAAAAGCTAATCATTAATACACATGTCCTACTAATTCCAATATTTGGAATGGGCCACAAAATCTGGGAGCCAACTTGGCATATGAGGCCTATCTTAAGGTGATTTTCTTTGGCTTAATCCTTACGTACACATGGTCCCCCACTTCAAACTCACGATAAGGCCTTTTTTTATCTAGATACAATTTTTTCCTATCTTGAGCTATCTAAAAGTTTTGTCAGATTTTCTTTACTTCTACTTCCATTTCTACTAGCATATCCGGTCCAAGCATCAACTTGGTTTCTATACTACTCCAGTTAATAGTAGTTCTGCACTTTCGCTTGTATAAGGCTTTGAACAGACTCATCTGAAGTGACTCCTAATAGACGTTATTGTATGCAAAATCCACTAAGTATAAATACTCCTCCCACCTAGTTGGTTGTTGCATTACATACATACGTATCTTATCTTCCAGGATTTTATTTACTCGCTCTATTTTAACATCCATATGTGGATGGTAAGCAGTGCTAAAATTAATTTGATTCCCCAATCCTATGAACAACGTTTCCCAAAATGTTGATGTAAACTGTTAGGAATCTGTAATTAGTAAGTCGGCAAAGTCCAATCACAGAAAAAACATTGTTTCAACCACTTTGGGATTCGAGGATCTAGCCCTCCTAAATCTGGAGAGGGATCTCTCCAATAAGTGCAAACATGGATTTGTCTTTGAAGTTTTGGGTTATGATATTAGGCTAGTTATGAAGGCCAAGGGTTTTGTTTGTTTTTGGATGGTTGAGCATGATTACTGTTTAAGGTGGAAAGTCCTAAATGCAAAGAGTTTCAAAGGTGTGAAGTTGCAAGCAATGAGAGTGAGCTTCGGCCAAGAAGATAGATAATTACAGGTTTTAGTCCATTAGGCTATGGATTCATAATAGGGTTTAATTAGAACAGCAAGAGGCAAGAGTGGTCCATGGGGAAAGTCATCTATGTCTAAGGATCTCTTTGAAATTTGATTTATGGAATGAAATGATACAATAAGAAAGAGAAATTAACAGATGCAGAACAAAGAGTAGCCCAGGATTTGGTAAGTACTTTTAAACTAGCCATCCTTTGACATAAACTCAAGAAAAACATGAAAGTAAACTAGGATCTGGTAAGTACTTTTAAACTAGCTAGCCTTTGATACACTTTCAATAATAAACACTTTAAAACAAAGGGAAACTTGAAGGAAACTTCTGGAGAAGAAACTAGCGGGATGGGCTCACCAAAAATCCTCACCCAGCTCTACTTTACTTGGTTACTTTCAAGAGAAAAACAAAGATAACACAGAATGGCCTAAGATCTGGTATTACTTTTAAACTAGCCAGCTTTTAACACATTCCAAGGGAAACATCCAGATAGTTGTGGGGATAAAACTGGGACCAGGGCTCACCATATCTTCCTCAGTTCATCTTCACAAAACATATACTGAAAATAAAATTTAACAATAACATTCGGCTAAGGAAATAAGATGAGGGAACACCAACATTCCGATGCTTAAAATGAATTAAAACATTCCTAAATAACATAGATTGGAAGAAAACATATATATAAAGATTTTCAGTCAGAGAAGGTTACTGCTGTACAATAGGTCCTAACTCTATGAATGTTGTTCTTTATAAGAGAATATGAAACACAGTGAAAACAAAAACAAAATAACAAGTTACAATTAGAGAAAAATCACCATCAACATAGACCAGGATCACATAAATAAGCTTGTATTGATACTCCAAACCAGTTACAGCTTTAAGTCCAATGCTTTAGTTTAGCAACCATCTACACATCTCACCCTAACATATCTATCACAAGAAGAGCTCCAAGAGCCAGTGAACGCTATTTACAATCAGAAATTTAAGCTCAAGTGTATTTCAAAGTTCTACAATCAACCCCTCACTCATCTTTTGCAGTAGTATATATAGAAGAATGAGGAGGTGAGATCTGATAAAAGATTTCCAATTACAATTAATACAGACTTAATGGCTTCTTGGCCTTTGGGGGGCTCAATGAAGAAACTTACATGGGTGAACTCTATATTAAATGTTTTACATAAAGATTTAAGCTCGGTGGGAGCTTTTGTTGACCTTTGGGGCTCTGTGTGGCATCGAGGTAACTCTACAGATGTTTGTCATTAATTTGCCTACAGAAATTATCTTTTGGCTGTGTTGTGAGGCAGATATCTGGTCTTGGTCAATAAATTCGGCCTCTGATTGAATACTTTGAGGTATAGGTAGCATTTTAGTAGCTGGGAGGAATCAATTTTCCTTAGATGTGGCGGTGGAATTGCTCCTATTGATAAAACCCTTAAGATATTCTTTAAACTGTGTTTTAAATCAGGGATTAGGCTTTTGATAAACATTCTTAGCCGTGATCCCCAGAAATATGTCTTCCATCCTCTGCCCTGATTCATTTTGATCTTCGTCACTAATACTCTTTGACTGCGCCCGATTCATGGTTTTTGCTGATGTACAGGGAAGCGCAGGGGCGATATGGCATCAATGCCTAAAGAAACACTGATGAAACGTGTTTTTAACACCCTGTGGTGATTTTCTTTGGTGAATTGAAGGCAGGAAGATCGTCATCCTCTGCCTTCGAATTTTATTCAAAAATGGTGAGAAAGGCATTTAAACCATGCAAAATACAAAAAAATATTAAAAAATCCTGCATATATAGGTTTATTGCTGCGGAGGACATGTGGGGTAAGCATGGCTATTGAATGGCATCATCAAACAGTCAGGATTGATAGGGAGAAGTGATAGAGAAGGCGAAATATTTGTTTAAATTAGAGCCATCGATTGCGCAGAGATCGACGGTCAGGAGCGGAAACAGAGAGTCAAAGTGGAAAATGTTTGACCGGGTGATGGAAATGGGTGATGAAATATGAACCATCAATCTGTAGATCAGATCGATGGCAGAAATTAATTGGATGCCATGTCGTAGCCTGGTTAACTCTCAGTCATCTTCTGTGAGCGATAGCTGTTGGATGGCCTACCCCAGATCAGACGGTGGATGCCAATATTGCACGAGGTCCACATCCAAACATTAACGCCCGATGGACGGTGGTTTTATGAATAGTGCTCGGGACGCGTGTCGACCATCATATGGAATCACTGCCGATTGGAAAAAACCACCCTCGCCCCAAAGGCGGTGTGATAGATACCACGCGGTTTTCAGAATGGTGAGTGGAAAGCGGGGACCACAGGAGAGATGGGCTCCGCGCCGTCGATCTGTGGATTAGATCGATGGTGGAGATCGATTTGAATTTCAGACCAGTGGAAAAATTATGATATAATAAAAATAAAAAAATTAACATAACCAAAGGTTTATATTAACTTATAAATTGGCTTGGTGCCCGACTGCGGGGCCTTTGGGTGCATGAGAAATAATGTGATCGGGGTTTTTAAGAGGAGTGGCTATGACCCATATATGTCCAAAATGTGGGTTTTTATGGTTTTTCAATGGATTCCAAAGAAATTGAGGGTTCCAATATGGTATAAAAATGAGTTTTAAACCATGTAAAGAGGATTTTTACGAAAGGGAGAAAAGGAATCATAAAAATGGAGGAATTTTTTTGGACAAAGAGGGGGGGGGGGAAATGAGGGTTAGTTTTGGAAGAGGGGAAAAGGGAAAAGGTGTTTGCAGCAGTATTCTAGCTTGGAAATCAACAGGATTTCTAAGTGTAAAATGGGAACAACAGTGAAGTTCAGATAGAGGATAGGCATGAGGCCTTCAAGAGTCTTCAAGAGCCAACAATTTTTAGCAATGGAATTTGTTCCTTGAAGGCTCAAAAAATTTTTAGCCACCTTTTGATATAACAAATTTTATGGGTGGCTAACAATGGCTCCACTTGGGGATGGTGCCTTCTTGAAGGCATCAAGAACTTCAGACCTACATTCTCTGGGAGGCTGACCTGTGCCACATCCATTATGTTCTCTTGGGGGCTGATGAGTTGCCTCATCCATTGGGTTGCCTTTCTTTCTATGGATGATGTGCTCTGAAAACATATTAGCAGCCATAAAAACAATGGATCTTCATCAATACAAACTTTCTACCTACCCAATCCTACTGATCTAAAATTGTTTCTTCATTAGAGTGCACTTGGATTGGAAAACTCTTTTACATCATTTTATTCCTTTGAAAGCATAAAACTAATCTAATTCTACTCCTTATTTCTCCCTGAACTCAGATTAAATGGTTGAGTTCTGATGCTTCTCTACCTATTCTAGTATCTATTGGGATTACACTGTCCAACATATTTTTATTCTCTAAATTCTACAATAGAAATTGAAAAGCACCCAAGTCAGGATTGAACAGTCTAACTTGATGTTTGTCCATGGCATAAAGACAAGCTGCACATAGACATTTATTTTGTAGAAAATTAAATCAAAATGAAAGGCTTAAGATCTGAAAGTTTCTCATCATGGCCTTCTCTTTTCAGAGCTCCATTTTGAATTTGTTTGAGCTATTTTTCTTTGTTCTCTGGTTCATATTTTGAGTTAATTAGAACCAAATTTACATGTTTTTCGACTCAGAAAATGAAACAGATTTGAGTCATCTCTTTTTGGCAACTTAGGTTCAGATTTTAATCATTTTTGAACCTTTAATTTCTATCCTAAACTATCTACTGACAAGCCAAGATTAAACAGTTTGGCAAATCGATTTCACTATCCTATCAGCAGAAAATTTAAAGCTAATTTGTCAACATTAGACAGTTTGACTAACTGGAATTTGACTAACTAGACAGTTTGACTAACTAGACAGTTTGACAGTTTGACTAACTTTCAGAATTTGTTTCTCTTTTTTGGTATGGGGCTATACCTTTCTTTTCTTCACAATCTGCCCTCTTTTCTTTCTTTTCATTGTTTTTGTATTTTTGATTTTTACAACTTTGAATGCAATGGTGGATGAAATATTTATAGTGGAAAAAAGATAAAAAGGCTTTCAGAACATAACATGGATCAGGAGAAGTAATGCTTGAGCATCCTGCCATTGACAAGACCCCCAAACAATTCTGCTCCATTCAACTCCTACAAGAAAAATGCATTGTTACCAGCAACTGAATGAATAGAGTAAGGGCCAAGCCATAAGTTGTCAAATTTTCCATGCTTTCCCTTCTCTTCCCTCCTTGAGTCCCACTTTAGAACTTGGTCCCAAATTTTGAAATTGTTGGCCTTTTTTCTTCTGTCAAAATGATTTTTAATGCTGATCTGTTTCTGCAATTCTTTGTTATAAAATCCCTCTTTGGTTTGTTGAATATGGATGGTGTGATTTATTATTCTGATCATGTCACTATCTTCATTTTGCAACTCTTGAATCAACTTCATTATTGGTACACCAAGGCTGTTTGGAAAAATTGCATCAGTACCATACACCAGCTAAAAAGGTGACATGCCAATGGATTTCTTCAAAGTCAATCTGTCAGCCCACAGTGCATGAAATAGCTTTGTGTGCCAAGAATTTTTGTTGTCTTCCAACAGTTTCTTGATTATGTTCACTAAAATTTTGTTTGCGGATTCTGAAATTCCATTACCTTGAGGGTAATAGGCTGTGGAATGCGCCAATGTTATCTTATATCTGTGATAGAAATCAACCATCTTGTTTGATCCAAATGTTGTTGCATTATCAGTGATAATATTGGTAGGACAGCCAAAACTGGAGAGAATGTTAGTCTCCATAAATTTTATGATAACTGAATCATTGGCTTGTCTACAAGGTACGGCTTCTATCCACTTAGTGAAATAGTCTGTGGTAGTGAGAATCCATCTATTCTGGGTAGAATATGGAGGATGGATTTCTCCTATGAAGTCAAGTCCCCACTGTTGAAATGGGGCTTTAACAGTGATTGGATGCAGAGGCAGGGGTAGCAGTTTTCTTTTGCCTTCAAAAAGTTGACATTTGTGACAGGCTATGATCATCTTGTGCACATCATGGAAAAGAGTAGGCCAATAGAAACCAGCCCTAAAAATCTTGTTGGTTGTTGTCTTCAAGTAAAAATGACCTCCACATTCTCCTTCATGGAACTGGTGTTTAACCTTTTCTGCATCAAACTTAGGCAAACATTTAAGCAATACACCGCTTGCATTTTTACAATAAAGACATCTATCAATAATGCAATAGTTTATATCTTTCAAATTGAGGAATCTTGCCTTTGTTTTTGTCAAACCAGGAGGTGTATTCAATTTAAGAAAAATATAATAATATCAGCATACCAAGGAGAATTCATAAAATGATCTTCAACAATAGGACTTGAGAGTCCTTCTTGGTCATCCAAAGCATCAATCATATTGATATCAAGAACTTCAAAATTTTATTCAGCCATTAATCTAGCTAGACCTTGGCCTTTGATGAGTTTGGTGGGTTTTATCTCTAAATCATATTCAAGGATAACAACAATCCACTTACCTCTCTTACCATCTGGGTCCTGTGTTAGAATTTCTTTAACAACTGAGTTTGGGACAAAGGAAATGATGTGTGAGTGAATAATGTATACTCTGAAGTCTTTTAAAGCTTTAACCAAAGCAAAAGCTTTCTTTTCCATAATGTTATACTTCAAAGGGGAATCCCTCAATGCCTTGCTAAAGAATGCAATAGGATATTTGTTTCCTTGCGGATTTTTTTGTAAAAGGACAGCAGCTATGGTATGTTCTGATGCAAATGAAAAAATATAAAAATCTTTTAAAAAATCATGACTTATAAGAACCGGTGTTTTGGTTAACATTTGTCTCAGTAGTTCAAAGGAACTATTTGCTTCCAAGGTCCATTTTACCCCTTGCTCCTTCTTTAACATGTTTGTGATATTCCTAAGGAGCTAATCCAAGTTGGGGATGAACCTTCTCAAAAATTTAATCTTTCCAATGAAATATTGCAACTCTTTGATGTTCCTAGGATGAGAGATTTGCAATATGGCCTCAATCCTCCTTCGATCTATCTTAATACCCTCTTCTGAAATAATGTTCCCAAGAAGATTACCTTCTTGTAGACCAAATAGTGTGTTCTTAGGGTTTAAAGATATTCCAAACTTTATGCATTTCTCGAAAACCTTTCTTAAATGTGCTAAGTGCTCTTCATCTGTTTTTGAAAACAGAGTGACATCATCAAGATAGATATTGATGAAGAAGCCCAGTTCCTCTGAGAATGCTATGTCCATGGCTCTTTGAAAAGTTTCTCCAGCATTCATTAGACCAAAGGGAATTTTCACATACATGAAGGTGCCCGATGGTGTAGTAAAGGTTGTCTTTAACTGATCAGCAGGGTGAACTAATATATGATGGTACCCTAAATAGCCATCTAGCAAAGAAATTCTTTTAGACCGTACCACCCTTTGTAAAATACGATCCATCTTGGGTAAAGGGTAGTTGTCTTTTAATGATGCTTTGTTTAAGTCTCTAAAGTCTATACAAAGCCTGATTTATCCAGTTTTCTTCCTAACAGACACCATATTACGCACCCACTCAGAGTATCTAATAGGGACAATAATGCCAGCATCATACATTTTCATGATCTTCTTCTGAACCAAAGGCAACTGAACAGTGTTTATTCTGCGCAGTTTCTGTTTGAATGGTTTTTGGTTTAACTTGAGGGGAATTTTGTGCTGTATTATTTCAGTGTCATAGGATTTAAGATCTTCGTAACTCCATGCAAAAAAAATAGAAAACTCTTTAAACAACTCTATGTATTTAAGTTTAATGTGAGTTGGTAAAGTTTTAGACAGTTTAATCATCATAGGTTTAAGTTCACTGCCTATATTGCACTCTTCTACTTCAGCCTCTACAGGTTCTAGTTTTGGTTTTTTTGCCACATCGTTAAGATCAAACAACTCTTCTAAAGGTGCTAGACGACTTGGCAAACTTTCATCTTTAGAGTGTAGAGTTTCTAACTCATTTGTTTCGAACTCTGGATCCAATTCCATTTTTTTTTTAGTTTTCTTGATATAAATGTAATATTAACAGGTTCAGGAGATGGTTCTTCTTCACCAAGGAAATATTCTTCGCTGCAGTCTGTATCATAATATGAGTTTGAACTGTGTAGTTCAAATTCATTTCTGAATTGCATGAAGTCTTCTATTTGTTTATCATTGTCAAAAACCTGCTAATACTTTTCATTATCAGGTACAGTTGGTCTAAATTTTATCTCATTTGTGTAGTGTTTGGTTTTATATGGCATCAAGCATGTCCTAGCTGTGAAGGCTAAATTGTGGGCCGCAATATTTCTTTTTCTTGGGACAAAAAATAGTTTGGACTCCTCAAACGTTTTAAAAAGGTCTGTGACATCGTTCCGATAGGCCCTAAGTCTGGGATTATTTGTGTTATATTCCCCATTGACTTGCTTAATGACTAACTCTGAATCCCGATATGCATTAATTCTTTTGGCTCCTAATTTTTTCAATAAATGTAAGCCTAAGAGAAGGGATTCATATTCCGATATGTTATTGGAACACTAAAAAATTAATCTATAGGAAATGCTTTCTGTGTGGTTATTTTCAGTGTTGGAAATCCAGACACCTGCACCAACGTTATTTCTAGTGCAGGATCGATCAAAATACATACTCCACAGAGGACTAGTTTCAATTTCATCTGCTTGGTGAATGTCCTCTTCATCTACTGTGCTTTCCGATTGTTCTTGAGTATTAGCGCTCAGTTGAATTTGTTTCATTTCCTCAGATATATTATTGGGTTGAGGACCAATTTCTTGACTCTCAATGTTTAAAAGCAAAGGATGCATGACTTGTAGTTTAAGACCTTAGTTTAGTTTGATAATGCTTAACGCTTCAGCAAACTGTTTTGACAGTTCTGCGGTGTTCGCTTCTTCCTCCCTATCGGCCACTAATCCCGTTAAAGTGACTTGTTCACCAAGTGTTTCCTCATTAAACATGATGAAAGAATCAATGCCTGTATTTAGAGAATACATAGGAGAGTTTTGTGGTCTATCTTGACTTGTAACTATGTATTTCATATGGGACTCCCTGTAAAGTCTTATATTCTGATTGAAAATGGGGATAGTCGCATAAGTCATGTCCTTTTGCATAGTCCCCTGTAAGTTAGCCCCCCAAGATCTTGATAGTAACATTCCATATTTTGGGTTTAAGAATGAGTTAAGAATGGGTTTAAGAATGTAACATTCCATAGTAA
>JAXQQM020085865.1:0-28725 GCA_034641835.2 Pinus albicaulis
ATCATCATCTGGACAGGAGTTAGTAATATCAGTTTAAGGCCTTGATTATTCTGAAATCCTTTGCAAATTCACAATTAAACCTTTCCTTCCAAAAACTATTTTAGAAAATCTCTAACTTTTGAATAAGGTTTAGTGGTGACAAGTTGAGCTGCAGAATGAATTGATCTTAGCATGACAAGTTAATTTAGAGTAGAAATCTTATTGTGTTACAAATAGTATTTTTCCAATTGTGTTCCAATAAACTTCTAGCCATGGATGAGATTCTTTGTAATATTGTAAGATGATTGTGTACTTAAGAGAGCCTCATTTGTACTAAACTTGTCCTTTTCTCAAAACTATTCCAACATATTCCTAATGAATGAATTGGATGAGTTCATGCTATGAGTTATTGAGTTCATGTTGTGATTTTTTTCCTTACTAGGAGTCATTATCAAGCTTTGCATTTTTTGTTCTTTAGTGTCATACACAGTTTAGAGTAGGTTTTGCTTTGTTTTAGTGTAACCATCCACTTCTCTTTACCAACACTTAGTTCTTTTCCTTCTTGACATAAAACCATAAAACCAAAAACATCATAAAAACACTAAACACAATGTAGTGAGAAACAGATACCTAGGCACATATAGTGCACCACACTTCAGCAGTTTACTGACTCTGGTTGATAATTTATGACCTCAATTTAGGAACACTAAGTTGAGCACAACATTTTGGCACCGTTTCCGGGGAAGTGTAACTAGGTAGCCTTGTTTCTTACCACCCAAAAACAATGATATGCGTAGAGAAAGAGACTCAAGGGGTAGATTCATAAGAATCAGAAACTTGATTCCTAGAACACCACTTGTTTCACCAAGACCTAGAGCCAGCACACCTCCAACTCAAACCCACATTCCATCCTTTACTGATCCTAGACTTCCAGAGAACTTAAGATCAGATATTCCATTAGAAAGACTTCCACTTTACCCACTGAACCTGTCTTAGAAGGAGATTCAGGAACCCCTGCTAGGGACATAAAATTTTCAACTTATACAGAAGAATCAACTATGGCAGAAGAAGGGGGAGGAGGAGTTTTTAATGGAGAACACACACTATTTGGAGGGGGTAGAGGTAGAGGTAGATGAGAAGGAGGTAGAGGTGCAGAAGGAAAAGGAGGCAGAGGAAGAGGTAGAAGAGAAATGGGAAGCTCTTTTGGGTTTCCTATAGTAGATGAAGAAACCAATACAACTATGAAAAAAATTTCACCCTCTGTCCTTCCAAACTTTTATGGACTTAAAACTGAAGATCCTGAAACCTTCCTATTTGAATTTGAAGTCATATGTAGAACCTATGACTACTTACAAGATGCTCAAAAACTTAAACTATTTCCTTCAACATTGAAAGGAGCAGCATTGAAGTGGTTTATGAGTTTGATCAACAGTTCTATTAGGACATGGGAAGACATGAAACAAGTATTTCTAGAAAGGTATTTGGACTACTGTATGCCAGCCAACCATAAGGAGGGAGAGTTTAAAATGCTACAAAAAGAAGATGAAAATATGGAAGATTTTTTGGAGAGATTTAACTACAACATCAAAAGAGAAAAAATGGAAAACCTAGACCAAGACACTTTGAAAGCTCTCTTGTTGAAGACAATTAGGGATGAATGGTTAGATATCCTTAACATGATGGGAAAAGGGGATATATCTCAGCTTACATTACCTAAAATAGCTGAATTATGTATCAACCTTTCAAGAGGGAAATCTAAAACTGTAAAAGGACCAAGAGACCCTGCTCTTGCAAGGGCAAGTAAGTCTGCTTCTGGGACAGTAAGTAGGGAAGAAATAGGACATATGCTTGATGAGTTCAAATCTGATATCTTGGGGAGTCTTAGTGAACAAATAGACACCCTTAAGTTACAAAACAAGAAAAAAGCTGAATCTGATGCCTTAGCAATATTTTGTCCCAAATGTAGAAAGAAACATGCCTTGAGAGAGTGCCCTTTGGATGCCAAAGTTGTGGAGACTCGTGTAATTTGTTCGGAAGAACATGAGACCAAGATTTGTCCTTCACTTCCTGGTTTTAAAGCTATCTTTCAAGAAGATACTCCTACAAGTTCCATAGAATCTCTCAATTTTGTCTCTAGAAGGCCTTGGCAAGGACCTAAAACACAAGGATTCCATGATCAAATGTATAATCAACCTCCACCAAATTGGACTTCTTGGCAGCAACCTTGGCCCCAATTTCAAAATCAATCACAAACTTGGGCACACAGTTACCAAAACCCTTGCAGTATATACTTCCCCAAATATTATTTATTATCCACCATTCAATATTTCAAAGACCTTGTCCTCAACGAAAATCCTCAAAAATCCACAACACTGCATCAACCATCATTGCTTGCCTCTCGTAAACAAATCTGTGTTTTCCTAACTAATACCAAACCCAAACAATAAAAATCCTCATAACACATACATGATAGAAGGCCAACAGTTTCCAACCTATTTGATCACTCCTTTAGACCTTAGTGATGTTCAACTTAGGTCCGGAAGGATACTTGAAAAGAGGAAACCTTTTGTAATCATATAAGAGCAAGACAATTCTGAGGAAGATTCTCTACGAGTAAATAAAAGTCTTGAAGAGAACACAACTTTCCAAGACCCAAACAATGAAAAATCAAAGCAAAAAGAACCAAGAATTTCAACTCCTATATTAGAGCATCCATCAACATCCACTTCTACACCTCCCTTCCCAAAAAGATGACAAATTGATAGAGGTGTAGAAAAACAAATTATGGTGCCTAATTATGACTTCCTAGATGAGCCGAGAAATGTTTGTATCAAGATCCTATTATTGCAAGCCATCAAGGAAATTCCAATCTTAGCAAAAACAATAAAGGAGTTGAGCATGAAGAAAAAAAGGAAAAGAATAAGAGAGACAAAGAAAATTCAACTCATGAGAAAAATAAAGATATCATGATGGGTAAGATTGCTATTCCAAAGTATTCAGATTCACAGAAACCAGCAACAGTTAAAATGACATCAATGGAATTGAAATCCACATATTCTCATTAATTTAGGACATTTTAGCAATCAATATTATGAGGAGATAAATCAAGATAACTAAATTTCAGAACCTTCTTCGTTCTTACACCCACATTATTAAAATTAGCAGACAGATCTGTGATTAAACCTGATGGGGCAATAGAAGACATTCCAGTGTCCCTATATTCTTGGGAGTATCCTGTGGATTTTATGATCCTAACTCCTAAGAATAATCTAGGAGGACACCCTATTATATTAGGAAGACCTTGGTTAGCTACATCTGATGCTTTCATTAGTTGTAGATCCGGTGATATGTATATCTCTGATGGTATTTCAACCAAGAAATTTACCTTGTATCCTCCAGCAAGAACAAATACAGAATTAGATAATACTCAATGGATAGAGGATTGAGGAAGATTTACAACCTCTCTTCACAATTTCAGAAATTAGTGAAGATAATCAAATTCTGAATACTCTAGAAAACTTTGAATCCTCTCCAGAACACAAACATGAATCATTTCAAGAGGGATCCAATATTGATTTTTTGTCATCAAGGCGTATGTCTCTTCATTCTATGGATAGATTTTATTTTACAATTGAGATATTTCAAAAAGTAAAACTTTTAAACATAAACAAAACCTAGAGAAATCTCAAATTGTATATTTTGCCAAGATATTATGAGACATTCTTCCTATATGCATGGGAGTACATCGTATACAGGGTGGAGAAACCCAAGACTTGCATCATTTGCTCAAGTATAGAGGAAAAATGTAAACCAATCGTACAACCCTTCGGTAGAAGGATGAATCCAAATCTTAGGGAGATTATTAAAAGAATTATAAATTATTAAATGTTAACTTCTATCTATCATATTTCAGTAACAAGGTTTTCCTTTGTAATTAAAGCAAGAAAATGGAAAATGGAGGGTGTGTGTTGACTACCGAGAACTGAATAAAGCTACTCTTAAAGACCATTTTTCCTTACCTTTCATAGATCAAGTATTAGATACATTAGCAGGTAAAAAGTACTTTTCATTCCTGGATGGATTTAGTGGTTACAATCAAATCCAAGTAGCACTTGAAGACCAAGATAAAACCACATTTACTTTTCCTTGGGGTACCTATGCCTACCGAGTATTGCCATTTGGATTGTGCAATGCACCTGCAACATTCCAAAGGGCAGTATTAGGAATTTTTTCTGATCTGATACATGACTGTGTAGAGGTGTACATGGATGATTTTACAGTTTATGGGGATACATTTGAAGAGGCTTTAGAAAACTTGGAAAAAGTCTTAAAAATATGTAAAGAAGCAAATCTTTCACTTAGTCATGATAAGTGTTCTATGATGTTTACTGAAGGAATTGTTTTGGGACATCACATTTCAGGCGATGGGATTAGAGTTGATGAGTTGTGTTGGTGTCATCTTCACCTGCTCATTCTGGAAGTTAAGTCAAAATATAAATAGTTTAGATTTATAGAATGATTGAAGGTTTATAGAAAACTTCACCAAGATAGCATCTCCACTTTTCAAATTACTTACCACATCAGACCAAGGAATTTTACCCTCATTAGCCTTGAGACTCGATTCTACTGAAAAAATCTCCACATCTATTTTAAGGGGACCTAACGGAAGTTACCTTTTCATATTTCAACAGATGCCTCAGATACAGCTCTAGGAGCAGTATTGGGACAAAAAGACCTGATTCCTTATGCCATCTACTATACCAGTAAAAATTTGACTCCTTCAGAGTTAAACTATAATGTAACTGAAAAAGAGTTTTTAGCTGTTGTTCATGCCATAAACAAATTCAGACACTATATAACAGGCTATGAAACTTTTGTTCACACAGATCACTCTGCAATTATATATTTAATGAAAAAATCAATTACTAATGGCAGAGTCATAAGATGGTTATTACTTTTACAAGAATTCAACATTACCATTCTAGATAGGCCTGGAAAACAAAACATAGTAGTTGATTTCCTATCTAGACTCCAAAACATCCAAGACAATACCCTAGTTGAAGATCAATTTCCTGATGAATATCTTTTTGCAATTTCTACTCAAACTCCTTGGTTTGCTGACATTGCTAATTATTTAGTTTCAGGGAAATTTCCTTCAATAATGAATGCAAAAGACAAAAGAAAGATCATTTATGACAGTGAAAAATATTCATGGATTGCTAATGAGTTATACCAGACAGGTCCAGATTTTATCATTAGGAGATGTGTTCGGGAAGATGAGATGGCTGAGATTCTAAAGGCATGTCATGATGAACCTTGTGGCGGACACTTTGCTGATAAAAGGATAGCCTATAAGATCCTTCATTTGGGATATTATTGGCCATCCCTTTTCAAAGATGCTAAAGAGTATGTCAAAAGGTGTGACAGTTGCCAAAGGGTAGGGAAACCTTCTCCTTCAGGTGAGATGCCATTGCAGCCTCAGGTACATATTGAACCTTTTGAAAAATGGGCTTTTGATTTTGTAGGACCTATTAGTCCTCCATCAAGACAAAAGAGATATATATTAGTTTGCACTGATTATGTTACCAAATGGGTAGAGGCCAAGCCATTACTTTTTGCTACTGAAGCATCTGTAGTTAATTTTCTTTTTGAGGATATTTTTACTCGTTTTGGTGTCCCAAGGGAAATTGCTACAGATCAAGGAGCTCAATTTACATCAAAGCTAGTGGAACAAATGATGGAGAGGTACAAAATCAGACACAGAAAATCTACTCCCTATCATCCACAAGCAAATGGTCAAGTGGAGTCTACTAATAAGGTCATTGAAGGGATCCTAACAAAGACTTTTCATTTTCATAGAAGAGATTGGGCAGATAGGCTTCCTGAAGCCTTGTGGGCCTATAGAACTACATGGAGAAGCACAACAGGCCATACTCCTTATGAACTTGTTTATGGAAAGCAAGTTTTGTTTCCCATAGAGTTCCAGATTCAAACTTTCAAAATGGTAGTTCAGCTAGGACTTGATCTAACAGAGGCACAAAAGCATAGATTGGAGCAGATTAATGAATTGGATGAGATCAGACAATATGCAGTTCAGAAAACAAGTATAGTCCAACAACAAAGGATTAGATGGCATGACAATTACATCAAGGAAAAGAATTTCAAAGAAGGTGACTAGGCTCTCTTGTTTGATTCAAAGTTCAAGGATTTTCAAGGTAAATTCCAAACACATTGGCTTGGCCCATATGAAATTATAAGAATTTTTTATAATCGAGCAATAAAAACTAGGACAATAGATGAAGAGAAGGTCACTTTTCTTGTGAATGGTCATAGATTGAAGCTGTATCATAAGCCACTCTCAAGAGAATAATTTGTCAAGAAATTTCAGGAAAATAGTGATGTGAAGTTAATGAAGAAGATTTTTTCTTCTTCATCAACTTAATTAAATTTTCTGAAGTCAGATAATTGAAAAAAAAAAAAATATATATATATATATATATATATATAATAAAATAAATAAAGTATAAACATGAAAACTAATCTCTGATTAGCATGTTTATACAGAAAAGATAGAGTGAAAATTTGAATCTTTCTGACACTTTAGCTTTTCAAGTTTGTTTTTTTTCTCTGCAAGCAGCTATCATAAAATCATAAGTGATTCACATCCCACTTATGATCCATTTCACTCCATTCATCCATATTCCATTTCATTTCATACTCCATTTCATTTCATTCATCCATACTTCATTCATTTCATTCCATGGTCCACCTCATTTCCATCTCAGAGTTTTAAGATTGATTTCTTTCTGCAATTGAATAATATAGATCAGAAGTTGTAGGCCACTTTTTCACTCCACTTCATAATTGTTATTCATTTCATCCCATTATTCACTTCACCCATACTCCATTACACCATATTTCATTATCCATTTTTAATTCATTTCATACAATATTCCATCATTCCATTCATGCTTCAAACCATTCCATTCCATGTTTTAAGACTTCTACAGGTACATTCTACAATCAATCAGACATTCTACAGCCAATCAGACATTCTGCATCCAGTCAGACATTCTGCAGCCAGACAGACATTCTATAGCCAGAGACCCTGAAGGCACTATCCAGTAAACATTTGATTTAGCAGCAAATTGATCCTGCATATTCAAAACAACAAGCAAAATAAAAAAGTTATGAGGAACTGAAGATCAATGATTGAGGACAAGGCATATCGAAACCACAAAGAAAATCAAAGGAAAGGAAAAGGTATGAAACTCTCATCTCATGTTTACCCTAGTGAACTTATAAAAGTGGGAAAATTTGGGGTGGGATGTTACAGAAATTCCATAACCACAAGATATACCATGTAGGGATGTGCTAAGGAGGCCCTAAAACTTTTGAATAGTGAAATTCTTTGGCATGAATGAAAGTCATAACACCCTAGTTAATGTATTGTCTACTTGTAAGCATGCAAGTTGGTGGGTGAGGGTTATCTCAACTTCAATTGCATCAATAAGTATTATATTGAAGTACCTATAATGGAACCTTACATTTGTATTTGGAAGAAGCAAAATATTTTTTAATAAGATGCCAACAAAAACCAAACATTGTTACACTGAAATTTGTCACCATGACATTTTACTACTCCCTTAGAAGTCTACAACATTAAAGTTCCTAAGTCAAGCCTTGAAATTAAGAGAAAATCTCATAAAAGTCTTAAAAACATTTGTACCGCACTTTCTCTTAACATTGCCTGCGGTGCCGCACTTTCTTGCTCTAAATCATGCGGAGATAAACACACTTTTTATTTATTAAAGGTGCGGACCTCTATAAAAGGTAAAATAAAGGCAGAAAATAACATTTAGAAGCCTAACAGTCAAATCTGGAAGATTCTAGAAGCAATTATCCAGTCGAAGGTTCTCTCCTATCATGTATGTTCATTCCTCCATTATGGGAGCCTACCCCTTGGTTTATGGAGCTCAATCCCTTCAAAAGAAGACTTTATCCCTTCCATTTTGGAGCTGTAACCACTTTCCTTCTCCTATAAATTGAAGCTTTGGTTCATTTTCAAGGGATGGAGATTTTTAGAATTAGAGTTAGTGAGTTAGACTTGGAGAATTTTTTAGGAGAAATGGTGTAGAGACTCATACTCTCATAGCCAATCATTATATGTGAATGATTACACACACGTGTGCTTTTAGCTGAGAGAGTGCAAGGCTTGTCAGAGTAAAGGAAACACCTATTCCGGACCCCAGGAAGGCCTGTATGACATCAAGGCGGACACGGTTGTAAGGCTCTTCTTTATTTAAGTTAATACGAATAAATATTGTTTTCTCAATGGGTTATTTAATTAATTATCCCATTTCTTGAATTCCTTGATCATCTTGATAGATTTTTTATTCATGAATTGATTTATTATATAGGTGCTTTTGATATTTTCTTGTGTTTTTTATTGTAGATCCTTGACGACGACTTTCTTCAAGCCACTGGAAAGAAGATCAGCGCTGGACTACAAGTAGGTTTCTAAAACCATGTTATAATTAATTCCATGTCAAACAATATCTAGAGAAAATAGTTTTTATTTGTCTGTTTGTTGCTAGTTGTCCGTAGGACACTTGGGAGGTCTATCTTGTCCGCAAGAAAAACTTATCCATCCAACAAAATGGCGACTCCGCTGGGGAATGGATCTTGAACTTTGATTTCTTTTATTTTTGACTTGTGAATTTATTTTTTCTGATTTTGATTGATTTATACTGGCTTGGGTAGTTTATCCCTATAGAATCCCTAAGAAATGATTGATTTTTTTTATTTTTTCTTTATTTTTCTTGTGTCCGCTCTTTTCTTTTATAGATAGTGCGGGCAGCTCCGCACTTTTCTTGTACTCACAGTGAGGGACCGCATTGGTTTGCACTGAATCCTGCGGACCTTGTGAAAATTTTTGGAAAATCTTAAAATCCTCTTTTATGGATTAGTTTGTTAGATTCTTAGTATATACCTAGACTTCTATTTTCTGTCAGAAAGCCTTGTGTGAATTTCTTTTCAGCACTCTTACAATCTCATCAGTTTTCGTCAAGTTAATTGGGTGTTTTGAGTTTCTTTTTTGGAAAAAATCTTAATTTGATTTCCTTTGGTCATTACTTCAAGGTTTGTCTCAGTCTCTTAACAATTTTTCATCTTTTTGCTTCTATTTTTTAATTGCGTATGAGTGTTAATCGCCTTGAATGTTTTTATTTTTTGATCTTTGGAACTCTTACCCAATTTTCTTTACTTACACTTGGTTGGTTCTTAGATTACATTAGAATCATCTTGTGTTTGAGAATTCTCTTGCATATATCACATTTGCATAATTAGAATTCTCATTTTCAGAATATGAATGAAAAATGTGCATAGATTACATTTGCATATTTTTCAAAGTGAATTGTGCATAGATTACAATTGCATAGTTTACATTCTGAAAAAAACAATCGTAGATTTAGATCAGTTTCTTTAATTTGAATTTACATGTTTTTATGCTTGTTTAAAATATATATATATATGGAATCAATTAGCATTAGTTTTTTTTTTATGAAATTAGTGCATTAGAGAATTTGTTATATTTTCTCTTATTTATCAATTTTTGCATTGTTGGAAGTGAATGGAAACTCTCTCCTTACTTTAGTTAGGATTCATCGAATTGAAAAGATTACATTATCATATTCGATTGCATTCAGTTTTGGGTCGGGTCATAACACCATTGATTTCATATACATTTACCCTTTGAGTAATAACAGCCTAAATAACACAGCGCTTAATAAAATTCATCTAGTAATTTTTACATTTTTAGGGCTCTTTCCACCAACATAGCTTAGGCTAGTGTCTTGGAATAGGTTCTAGTTAACTCTCCAAGATAGTAAAACAAACAAATAGTCGATATTGTGGTAGGAAAAATTCCAATAGCAGCATGTATGCTTTGGGAAGCTCCTCCTAAAGGAGTCAAGAACAAGATCATATCCGAACCGGTGAGGTAATCAATCCTTCCTCATTGGGAACGATAGAAGATATACACGTATTAACAACAGTAAACCCCGGATTTACCATTGTTGAGGAGCCTGGGGTCACTTGTTGGTAAACCTTGGATTATGTCAAGGAGCCTTCAAGGGGATTGAGCTTTGTTACTCTGCCCTTGCGTGTGTATCGGATCGTAGACTGTTCCCCCAGGTATATTTGTTCATGTTGGTGACCTTAGTGGCCATAAACTTTAGGATTCTTTCCCAAGGTGACGGTGGAGGGAAGATCCCACTGTACCTGGAGCAGACGTCGGCTAGACTCACTTGGACTCTCCGGAGGGTTATCTTCACTCGAGATGGTATAGTGGAGAAACTTGCACTGGTCTGTTTCATTAAGCTGGTTGTCGGGGTAACTGTTCCAACCACCATTTCTGCATTAAAATTATACAATGTTGGATTTCATCACCAACTAGTGTTTTTAGTGCGGGAATCTATTGTTTGTGTGTGGTTTGACTCCTAGATTTGATAGCGCGTGTTCATTTTTTTGTTTTTACTTTTTAGAGACCATAGGTGTGAATTGTGAATTGTTGATTTTAGTTTTAAATTGTTAATAAAATTCACTAAAGTTGAATATAATGGCAATTGTTCCGGAATTTACCAACCAAGGAATCCCTCTTAACGAGAATCCTAGTACTTTTCCTTTCTTTGGAAATGTTGGTCCTCCTTATATGGCTACATTGTCATTACCTGGATTTACAATAGGTTTATCAGTATGGTTATTTTCAACTTCGTTGGCCCCGAATACTCCAATTAGTCCACCTCAACCGGATGCTTCACCTCAACAAAGTTCACCATCTCAACATCACCAACCTTTTGTTGACCCTTTACCTTCTTCGCCCAACATGTCTTCCTCCATTTCTTCCTCTTCACTTGGTAAAAACCTTGACGCTAGTAACCAGGTGGCTAAGAAGAAGAAGAAGCAAGATAATAAAGAAGTCAACCAACCAACCATGGTTGTAAGTGTTAGTAATGATGAGGAAACCTCCAATATGCATCGTAAACCCAAATTCCCTTGCAAGCTTTGTAAGGGTGACCACTTCCTTATCAATTGTCCTGGTATTCCAAAGGTCTTGGAAGTATGGTCAAAAAAATCTCATCAACTTTACGTTGATCCATTAACCAGTGATAGTCAGGTTCCTGGGAAAAGAGGTAAAGTTAGGTTTCCTTGTAGGTTATGAAAAGGGAGTCATCAAACTCATATTTGCCCTCACATGGATGAAGCCTCAAAATTGTTGGAAAACCTTACTGTTCCACAAAAAAAACTTCCAATTGGTTACCGTAAAATTTCTCCCAACCTACCGTCAACTGACAGAGTGATTGATCTAATTCCAAGTACAATCAATCCCACTCTTCCATTGAAGAGTGAAACTCATATCACTCAGTTTGATGATCCATTAGTTGATCAAGTGGTCGACTCAATTTCACATTCAATCAATCCCACCCTCCTTGTAGAGAGTGAAATTCATACCGCTCAGGTTCTTCTTGTTACATCAGATTCTTCTATGCCAGGGGGCATTTCACCTGTTTCTACAGAACCCCCTCCAAGTACCAAGGTCTTTTCCTTTGATTGGAATAGACTGACATAACCTCGTCTTCCTTCTTCCATCCCTTTCCAAATCATTGTGCAGGCTTGTTGTAAGAATATATGCCGCACACATGTAGATGAAGGTGCTTCTGTTAGTATTTTATCCTCAACTGCTTGGAAAGCTTTGGGTTCCCCTCAGCTTGTGCCTGTTACGCAGGATCTAAAAGCTTTTAACATAACTATTAGTGAACCTTTAGAGATCCTTCCTATTTTTTCCATTACTTTGGAAGGTAAAACTGTCTTTATTGATCTTATGGTAGTTCGAGGCCCCTTGGATTTCAATTTAATCCTTGGGCAAGACTATGTCTATGCAATGAAAGTTGTCGTATCGACACTCTTTCGCGTGATGTATTTCCCTCACAATGGAAATATTGTGACTGTAGACTAGCTTTCGTTCCCTAGTCTTGATTCGACTACCAATAATCTGACATCCCTGAATGTTCCTCATACGGAAGTGATATCTACCCTGCCACGGGTCAATTATGTGGCAACCAGTCCCATGTTTTCAGTTACCGATGTAAGCGAGCCTCTCATTGTTTGCTCGACTTCCTTTGACTTAGATCTGGTAATTGACATGGAAAACTCTATGGGATTATTTGAACGCGATGTTCTTATCCCTTTTGAGTCCCTTGACATGTGTTCCTTCCAAATAATTGTTCTTCCATCTGAAAAATACCTTTTGGAAGCCATGATCGAGGAATGTCCCTTGACATGTCTTTCTTCTAGTTGGAAGCCATGACAAGGTCACTGGCGAGGATAGTTCCTTTTACTGTGTCAACCTCGTTAAAAAATGAAACAATTCTGGAGAAGAAAGTTCCTTTTATTGTGTCAACCTCGTTAAAAAATGAATCAGTAAGTCATGAGGAGAGTTCCTTTTACTGTGTCAACCTCATTAAAAAATGAAACATGTAGTTGAGGATGGTTCTTTTCTTGTGTCAACCTCATTAAAAAATGAATCAGTAGGTTATATAGGTAGATTGTAGAGAGTATATATGAGGACAGTTCTTTTACAGTGTCAACCTCGTTAAAAAATGAAACAGACCCATGAGGACAGTTCTTTTCCTGTGTCGACCTCATTAAAAAATGAATCAGTAGGTTATGTAGGTAGATTAGAAATAGTAGTTTATGAGGATAGTTCCTTTTACTGTGTCAACCTCGTTAAAAAATGAAACAGGTCGCCATGAGGATGGTTCTATTCCTGTGTCAACCTCGTTAAAAAATGAAACAAATCCTCTCCTAGTCAATTGGAGTCTTTTATCTGATATCGTAAATGAACCTTCATTCCATCCAGCTATTAGTAACTAGTAGTTTGCTTAGTTGAATGCAATGAAGCTTGGGGGGCATGCACTCTAGCAAGTTACGCTTGGGGGGCATTCAAACTTATCTCAAGCATGATTTTTCCTTTGTTTCAAGCTTGTGTAAAAATGAAACAAACCACTCTCAAGCACAGTTTTCTCTGTTTCAAGCTTGTGTAAAAATGAAACAAACCTATCTGAAGCATAGTTTTTTCTCTGTTTCAAGCTTTTGTAAAAATGAAACCTATCTCGAGTCCATTTCGGTTATTATTTTCAAGACTCATTAAAATCATGAAAATCCCGAGCTTCTTTTGCTATTCTTTTCATGCTCGTAAAACGTACATGAAAATGCCGAGTTATTTCCGTCTTTTCTTGCTCATAAATTAAATTGAAATTCGGCCATATGAGTACAATTTTTATCACTTTTCCCAACTCCTTAAAACTTACGAAAAAACAAAAACCATGAGTACATTTTTATCATTTTTTCTAACTCGTTAAAACTTACAAAAAAGTGAAACTACTGAGTATATTTTTATCCCTTTTCGAACTCATTAAAACTTACGAAAAAGAGAAACCTTGGAGTCCTCTTTTAAGCCCTTTTCAGACTCTCTAAAAATGAAAAGATTGTCGAGTACTTGACTATTCGAACGCGTTAAAGGAAATGAACGGTCGTCCCTTCAGTATAAGTTTACCCCTTCTCCGGACTGAAATGGAATTTTACGAAAAAGGTATACGTTGACTAATCATGGTCAATAGAGTTCTCTCTTGCATTATTTTATCCTTTTTCGGGCCTTAGAGACTAAATTTACGAAAAAGTACACCCATGGATTTTTCTTAAGTTTTTTCTTCTGACTCCCTAAAAATGAAAAGCATCGATTTTCTCCTATACTGGACTCGTTAAAATTTAACAGTAAAGGACCTGTCAATTTCAAATAGGAACGGACCACTCCTTCTTAGGGTTCAATTTTAAACTAAGTTGGACTCATCCAAAGGATGAGCTTATAAACAAGCAACTGTTATCCTCCTCAAGCTTGTCAAAAATAAAGAGGTACTTGCCAGAAATGGTGGGGGAAAATAAAGAAAATAGATTCAGTTTTTACACTTTGATTTGTAAAAGCATTACACCACTCTTGAACATGACACTTTTTGTCACACTTCTACCTGGGTTGGGAAATATTTTTCCCATCAGTTAATCAAACCATATCGAAGGTCTTCAACTGGTTTCTGGGTATTAGCTTAGGGAAACTGTCACCAAACCATCTGCAATGTCGTTATGTGTTCAAGAGGACATTCAAACAAACCATTCATCTGCAAACATTTGTCTCCATTCGTGTTGACCATCCCTGAGTCATTCCTTGCAAAAAATTTCTTCAAAACTTGATCTATGGTTTCGTGTCGTGAGCTTTCTTCACGACGGATCACTTTCTATCGACAACAACTCATTATCTAGGAAGTTGATCCAGAAATCGTCAGTACCTTGAAATCTGCATGCCTCAATGGCAGGTTTCTCGCCTTCGACGACAGGTTGCATCATTGACCTTCGATTGAATGATTCCATGAGATGTTCGACTTCAGCTCATTCATTCACATTTCATGGATTGTACTGAGTACTTTGAGAGCCATTGACATTACTGGTGGTTTCTCTCACACTTGTTAACAGTTCACATCATTGACTGGTAATCAAGTGGTTTCTACCATGTTCAACTTCAATACATTTAATCGCATGGATAGCATCATACTATTTCTAGATGCAACTTCAAGACCCTAGATCTAGTTTCACAAGATAAAGTCATAAGAGCTATTATCTGTTATGCAAGAGACTATTCATTACAGTATAATTGTGCCCATGTTGTGTTCATACCAGTTGATGTAATATTAGGAAGTCATTTCTACGAACAAGTTTTTTAGTTTTGATTCTAATATGGGAATGTTTGCTCAAGATGATATATATATATATATATATATATATATATATATATATATATATATATATATATATATATATATATATATATATATATATATATATAAGTTTTTATAGCTCACTTTTTATGGTGGTTCCGATCAAAAGTTCAAGGCTAATCCTTGAAATGATAAAGCACATCACTCTTCGAATATTCTTAGACTCCACACTTTAGGGGGAAATTTGTTACACTGAAATTTGTCACCATGAAATTTTAGTCTCCCTTAGAAGTCTATAATATCAAAGTTCCTAAATTCAAGCCTTGAAATTAAGAGAAAATCTCATAAAAGTCTTAAAAACACTTGTACCACACTTTCTCTTAACATTGCCTATGGTGCCACACTTTCTTGCTCTAAATCATGCGGAGCTAAATGCACTTTTTATTTATTAAAGGTGCGGACCCCTGTAAAAGGTAAAACAAAGGCGAAAAATAACATTTAGAAGCCCAACAGTCAAATCTAGAAGCTTCTAGAAGCAATTATCCGGTCGAAGGTTCGCTCCTATCATGTATGTTCATTCCTCCATTATGGGAGCCTACCCCTTGGTTTATGGAGCTCAATCCCCTCAAAAGAGGACTCTATCCCTTCCATTTTGGAGCTGTAACCACTTTCCTTCTCCTATAAATTGAAGCTTTGGTTCAGTTTCAAGGGATGGAGATTTTGAGAATTGGAGTTAGTGAGTTAGACTTAGAGAATTTTTGAGGAGAAATGCTGTAGAGACTCATACTCTCATAGCCAATCATTATATGGGAATGATTACACACCCATGCGTTTTTAGCTGAGAGAGTGCAAGGCTTGTCAGAGTAAAGGAAACGCCTGCTCCGGACCCCAGGAAGGTCTGTATGACATCAAGGCAGACATGGTTGTAAGGCTCTTATTTATTTAAGTTAATACGAATGAATATTGTTTTCTAAATGGGTTATTTAATTAATTATCCCATTTCTTGAATTCCTTGATCATCTTGTTAGATGTTTGATTCATGAATTGAATTACTATACAGGTGCTTTTGATCTTTTCTTGTGTTTTTGATTGCAGATCCTTGACGACGACTTTCTTCAAGCCACTGGAAATCAGATTAGCGTTGGACTACAAGTAGGCTTCTAAAACCATGTTATAATTAATTCCATGTCAAACAATATCTAGAGAAAATATTTTTTATTTTTCCGTTTGTTGCTAGTTGTCCGTAGGACACTTGGGAGGTCTGTCTTGTCCGCAAGAACGACTTATCCGTACAACAAACACTCTTTTGTGGCATTATTTTCTTGGTATCTTCAAACTACATAACAACCTATAATGTATAATAACCTAGATTTGGGATATGGTATGAACAATAATTACCTTACACATTCTTGCACTTCCCATTTAGTATACTTACCTATTTGAGATGAAGCGCATGATGAATAAACTATGAAAATTTACAAGGCAAAAGAGGATTGTTGAAGTTACCATGGTGATGAATTGGCAGTAGAGCAGCATGCCACATGGGTGCCACGTGGCATGTCAAGGTGACATTGCTGAGCTAAAAAAAGAAAAACCTTAAGACACTATAACTTTCAACATCACGACGTTGTTTGTTTTTAGTTTTTTAGGGTTCGAAAAAGAAAAAGGAGAAAAAGGGGGGGGTGAAATTTTCAGACCCCATTCCCATAACTGCACATTGGGAATCCAGTTTGCATGATAATTGCCTTTGGGTATCAGAGTGGATAAGGGGGTGTGTTATAGGGGAAGATGATATACTTAAAGAAAAAATGCTTAGGGAAATCTAAGTTTTATCGTTAATCTCCATAAAGTTGATACATTGCAGAGTGTGAAGGAAGCTTTCTTCCTTCGTACCCACCCACTCTGCACCATGACTATACACATTATTTCTATAACATCCAACAATATTTATGAATGAACATAAATCCAAAATTGTTCAAATTCCGAGACAGGAAAAATGTAACTTATTATTCAATTAATAAAATTACAACTATATTAAATATCCAAATTTATAATTAACATAAACTTACTAATTTCATAAATATTAAATATCCAAATCTATAATTAAAATAAACTCAGATTTATCAATACACGGGCTCTAGCATTATATTCGAATAATAAAATTCCAATTATATTAAAAATCCAAATTTACAATTAACATAAACTTAGTAATTTCATATATATTAAATATCCAAATTATTAATTAACATAAACTCATAGTTATCCCCGAGGATTAACTCAATTGGTCGAGTACCCATTGCATAAGCACCTCGCTATGAGAGGTCACGGGTCAATTATCCTCGACACCATCAGGGTTAGGCTTTGTATGAGTAGGAGGGATTGATCCCTTCGTGAATCTACCCAGGACTGTTTACACATAAACTCAAAGTTCTATAAATCAAATTTAGTAAAACAATGCCTTTGTGCTTTATATGAATCTTTAGGTGTTTTAGTTCATGCATTGTGTGTCTTGGTGCAAGGTTTAATTGTATGAATTTGATAAATGTGCATTTCATGATTTATGTTCATCCATAAATATAGTTGGATGATATAGAAATTAAGTGTATAGTTGTTGATACATTGTACGGATCTTCCGTTGGACCTCCTCACTCCGCATAATGTATCAACAACTATACACATAATTGTTATAGCATCCAACTATATTTATGGATAAACATAAGTCCAAAAGTGTTCAAATTTTGAGACAAGTAACATGTAACTTCTTATTCAATTAATCAAATTGTAATATCCAAATTTATAATTAATATGGGGGGCACGGGGGCAGTTGATACGCTTAAAGACAGCAATACACACATAAATCTAAGTTTTATTGTTAATCTTCATAATGTTGATACATTGTGTAGAGTGCGGACCTGCGAAGGAAGGCTAATACACTTAAAGAAAGCAATGCTCATAGAAATCTATGTTTTATTATTAATCTCCATAACGTTGATACATTGCGCGAAGTGTGGATGTGCGAAGGAAGCTTTCTTCCTCTACACCTCCGTACTCTGCACAATTTATCAACAACTATACGCATGATCACTAGAGCATTCAACTTTATTTATGGATGAACCTAAATCCAAAAGTGTTCAAATTCCAAGACAAGCAAAATGTAACTTCTTATTTAATTAATCAAATTCCAACTATATTAAATATCTAAATTTATAATTAATATAAACTCACAAATTTCATATATATTAAATATCCAAATCTATAATTAACATAAACTCAAAGTTCTGTAGCTCATATTTATTAAAATGATGCATTTGCGGTTTATATCCACCTTGAGGTGTTGCTTCATGCTTTATGTGTCAATATCTTGTTATTTTGAACCCTTTTTTAAAACAAATTATTTTAAAACCTCAATAATATTTATTTCCAAAATATTTTTGAAGATATTCAATCCAATTTACGATGATAATATAAAAATGATACGCAAAATATGTTAATTTATATGTATCAAAAAAAACCATCGAAACCTATAACCAAACAAGTTATCACCATTACATATGTGAAAAACCACTTGATTAAAGTTTGAAGGATACACATCACAACCATAAAAATGAGAATCAAATCTCAATTCCTCACCAAAATATTGTTTATCGACAAGAATAAGAAATTATGAATCCACGGTAAATGTGCTTGAAAAGAAATGAAGAACCACACCATCTATAACTAAATTCTATATCAACAAGATTGATAACTACGTAGAGTTGATGGCACTGTTGATTTTGTTGACAGAAGATTCAACAAGATGAGATCGATTAAAGCGTTACTTGACAGAATAAAAATATGGCAAACAAACACCATCAAAGAGAGCTACAATGATAGAGTTATCATTGGAAACTTAACTAAACAGTGAGAGGGGGTGAATCAATTTAGTACATTCATGGACATTAAATTCTGATTAATTTTCAATTGTTAACTGAATTATTAAATGAGAATCATACACCTTATGAACAACATATATAATATATAACCAACATGTAATATGTAAACCATAACATCAAAAAAACACATATAACCACATATTTGTTATTGTTATGATGCAAAGACAAGATTCTACTCCCTTATTACATTTGATTTTCTATAGGCTCCAATCTACAAGGGGTTGCTACATAAATTATTTTGCAAGCTCCAAATTGAAAAGAAGCTCCAACTCCCACAATTTTTTTGCATGCTACAACCCACAGGAGGCTCCTACTTCAACATGATCCAACTTGTTCTTTATCAAGCCGCAACTTGAAAGGAGACTACAATCCCCTAATACATACAAGAAACAACATGTTGATTTACCTGGTCTATAACTCTGCATACCTCCATCTCTATCTCTACTTATTCTTCTCTTCAAATTTGCATCACATCAGCTCTATATGTATTCCAAATAACTAATGAAAAACACCTCAATCGACTCTCACATTCTCTAACTCTCTAACCATTTCAGACTTCCAACCTCACATATTTTTATAAATGAACTTTAATGGTTGTTAGCATTCCATACATGAATGTGAAATGATAATAATTGTTTCTTTGTATTCCAAGGGTGTCTCTTCATTTCCAAGATCTTTCAACTTTTGAATATTAAAAATGCATAAGACAAATTTTGAAATATTCAATTAATAAGCATAAATATAAACCACTTTAATTATTACAACAGTCAAACCATACACATTAATTACAACTTTCATCTTCTTTCCTTTATTTTCATCTTCTTGCATCACAACATTCTAAGCACCCCAAAAATACCTTTGTTCTGTAACACTCACTATAAATCACAACAATCATCAAGCATCTTCAAGGCTCACAAGCATTTATAATCAGCGACATTCCTCTTAAAAACTATTTGGATCAACAACATACTCAATAATGTATGCAACCTCAACATAATACATAAACACTTTCATAGTAAGCATAACAATCCTGTCATCAACTGAGGAACTTGTTCATCAATTGTGCATACATCAATTGATATGTTTCCATCAGCCTCTGTTGTTGTCAATAATTCTATTTTTCTTGGAAGAGAACACCTTTTTTATGTTGTCAATACCTCTATTCTATGGTTAACACCTTTCTTTTGTTGTCATCAGCTTTGTTCTATTGTCACCATCTTTGTTACTGTCAACCATAAACATTTTCAGTTTCCATATCCTTGCATCATGTTGTTTCCTTTTCCTTTGCCTTTTAGTTGCTCATTTTCCATCATTGCCAACAATCCCAACAATATCCCCCTTTGACATTGATGTAAACACTTTGATCATCCCCCTTTTGTCCTAAGAAACATCCTCCTTATTGCTCCGTACTTCTGCTTACCTCCCCATTTGACATCAATAACCAGGGATACAAGGTGGAGTCTAGCTTTGTTTGTGATGGAAAAGACCACATGCTCCAAATGCAATTGTTTTAGATTTATTTTCACGCACGCTTGCTAACTAGTCATTCTCTTGAGCATATAAGCAATCCTTCTGAGCCATTTAAATAAAAATCAAATTCACTGAAGATTTAATGCAGATTTCATGCAGTGTAAAACTCACCATCAACTCCATCATATTATAATCCATTGTGATGAGGTGTTGGATCAAATGAGAACCAAAAAACACTTTTCATTGTCGTCATCCTTCTTCACAATATATAGATAAATAAATTATAATGGAGACGCCTCAATAATTATAGAAATTTTCTCATAGTTTGATAGGGATTTTTTAACTTCCATATTTTTACCAGACTGCAAATTGTTGAAACTCATTTGAAGGCTTATCAAAGTCATTTGAGTGCTTCCACAAGTATCGAAATACATAAGTTTCTCTATGAAAGTTGGCTTGGCTTCGAGCTACATGAAGAAATGAAGAGCATAAATAGCATTGTCACAAGGCATTTTGAGCACAGTGAAAATATATAGAAAACTGACATGAAAGTATGAAGATGCTCTAATTTTAGCCGAGATGCCAGTGGTCTAGAGTAAAGCAAGCTTGATCTCCTCATGCATGATATTGCTTATAGCCAGATATTGGGAATACTTGCCTTCTTTTGTTCTTCAGATAACACCTTACAGGCATATTTCCACCAAGACTTAGCATCTTCATGGATCTCCACAAAAGGTCAGTAGTGAGCATATTCTGATATTGCTTTTAATGTCCTCATATTTAATGTGGATATTTGTAATAGAGACCTTGATATTCCCGATTATAATATTAATAAGAGACCCAAACCAACCAAGATGTTTTATGTTCAGCTTCCTGCTTTTGTTTTGATTCCAACAACCCTTTTATTTTTCATTTCCTGTACTCTAGATCTCTTAGCTTCTTGTACAAAATCACCAGTACATTCAACCTTGGTTGCAGGCTCTACCAAGAGGAAAATACGATCCAAATAAAAACTAAAACTAGTTCTTGACCTAATCTGCTCCATGGGACCATCAATTTGATAGAGGCCCGTGCCCCCGCCCCAAAAAAAATTGATTTCACTTTTACAGACAACTTAAGAGCATTCAATGCCTTCGGCTTCAATTGCATATTTTTGAATTCAACGTCCCCTCTCCATGCACTGATCTCACATAATTGCTGAGGTATTTCTGTAACAAGTACGCTACTTTGCCCTCCAACATTTCAACCACTGAAAATTACTAGAATTCATGGGGCCTCTACGTAATACTCCTCCAAACGAAATTATTAATGTCTTCAAAATCGTCACAAATTGTTGATTCTTGGCCACAAATGCAATTCTATCATTTAGGAACAAATTCATTCAAAAATACATCGGTCTTTTCACATCGTAAAATAGGCAGAATTGAAATTAGTGCGGTGGGCTACTGTTAATTTCGGTGAGGAAAATTTTAAAAATAATTGCGGGGGATTATATTGCCAAGTCTAAAGTTGCAAAGCACCTTTTAATTCGTTCACAGATACGGCACAGGATCTAATGAGACCTCGCAAACCTCTACAAGCCAGAGGAAATTGACCGTCGGTTGTTGAAGCTTTATATCTGAGACTGAATTTTAACCACCCTAGATCCATCTAATTCTGGATCTATCATGTGCCGAGAGGGATCAAATCTCTCGAGGTGCAACCCTATTTTTTGAGTGCAAAACTTGAGGAAAGGTTTGCACCTCGAGAGATTTGATCCCTCTCGGCGCATGATAGATCCAGAGTTAGATGGATCTAGGCTGGTTCCAGTTGGAGGCATTAACGTCACATTTTTCAAATTATTAAAATTTTTGTATATTTTTGAGATGTAAGATGGGTCTAGGCTAGTTTCAGTCGTGTGCTGCCAAGGAAAATCTATCAAAGATATGATTAATTTTATCAGTAATATGTAAATATATCAAATATTAATATAATCATTTTAAATATGCTAAATATTTTTGAGATTAACTTGGTCATTTTAATTTTAAATTTTCTTAGTTACCTCAGTTCATTGAGATGATAATTATTGTTAATAACTATAATGATGAAAAATGATGAAATATTTTTTTTAAATGCAAAGTGACAATAATATTGTTGAAAGATAGAAAATGTGAATAATAAGAACGTACTCATGTTACAATCAATCTCAAACTATTTTCTTCTACTATTCTTATTTCCTCCCTTGTTAGTTTTGTTATCTTTTCATATCGATTATATGAAAAAGAAAATTTAAATCTTAAACCATTTAAATCTTTAGCTCGATCTGTTGTAGTAAACACGATACCTTGTCTCTCTTTCTCTCCAATATTAATAGCTTAAATTACTATAACACAAAAATCAATCTACATTGTTAATAACTTTTTGTGCTTACACTAAAATCAATGCATATTGTTAATCCAATCACTTTAATATTAATGTACCGTCATATATCCAATTACATCAAATCATAAATCAACATATACATTGAAATCAATGTATTTAATGCAAGCAATCAAATAAGATTAGAAATTAACTTGTACATTGAAATCAATGCACCTAATGCAATCAATTGCACAAAATCAGAAATCAACATCTACATTAAAATCAATGCATTTAATGCAAGCAATCAAATAAGATTAGAAAATAACTTCTACACTGAAATCAATGCATTTAGTGCAAACAATCAAATAGGATTAGGAATCATCTACATTGAAATCAATGCATCTAGTGCAAGCAATAAAATATAATTATAACTCAACATCTACATTGAAATCAACCCATCCAGTGCAAGCAATCAAATAGTATTAGAAATCACCACCTACACTGAAATCAATGCATCTATTGCAAGTAATCAAATATCATTAGAAAAAAATATCTACACTAAAATCAATGAATCTAGTGCAAACAATCAAATAGGATTAGAAATCACCATCTCCACTTAAATCAATCCACCTAGTGCAAGAAACATTTTTCCCTCTCTCCACCATCCATCCATATCTATATCCCCATCCATCTCTGTTTTTTTGTCTCTATCTCACCCCCCTAAACACACGCGCTCTCGCACTCCATATATATCATTCTCTTTGTTGATCACCCTCTCTCTCCATCTCTCTCTTCTTCCCTCTCTTCCCCTTCTCTCCCTTTCCCCTGCTGATATCTCTTTTTCCTCCTTTTGTCCTCTCTCTCTCTCTCTCCATCTTCCTTATCACTCACTCTCTCTCTCTCTAAGAACCAACATCTACACTGAAATCAATGCATTTACTCAAATAAATCAAATACGATTAGAAATTGCCATCTACACTGAAATCAATGCATTTAGTGCAAACAATCAAATAGAATTAGAAATCATCTACATTGAAACCAATTCATCTAGTGCAAGTAATCAAATATAATTATAAATCGACATCTAAATTGAAATCAACACATTCAGTGCAAGCAATCAAATTGTATTAGAAATCACCACCTGCACTGAAATCAATGCATATAGTGCAAGTAATCAAATATCACTAGAAATAAATATCTACACTAAAATCGATGCATCTAGTGCAAATAATCAAATAGAATTAGAAATCACCATCTCCAGTTATATCAATCAATCTAGTGTGAGAAATATTCCTCCCTCTCTCCACCCTCCATCCATATCTATATCCCCCTCCATCTATTATTTTTTGTCTCTCTATCTCACCCCCCTGAACACACACGCTCTCACACTCCATATATATCAATATCTTTGTCAATCTCCTCCTCTCCCCATCTCTCTCTTCTTCCATATCTTCACCTTCCATCTATATATCTATCTTCCCCTTCTCTACCTCTCCCCTGCTTATATCTCTCTTTTCTTATTTTGTCCTCTCTCCCTCTATCTCCATATTCCTTATCACTCACTCTCTCTAGAAACCAACATCTACACTGAAATCAATGCATTTACTCAAAGCAATCAAATAGGCTTAGAAATCGCCATCTACACTGAAATCAATGCATTTAGCGCAAACAATCAAATAGTATTAGGAATAATCTACATTGAAATCAATGCATCTAGTGTAAGCAACCAAATATAATTATAAATCAACATCTAAATTGAAATCAACACATCCAGTGCAAGCAATCAAATAGTATTAGGAATCATCACCTACACTGAAATCAATGTATCTAGTGCAAGTAATAAAATATCATTAGAAATAAATATCTACAATAAAATTGATGCATCTAGTGCAAATAATCAAATAGGATTAGAAATCACCATCTCCACTTATATCAATCCATCTAGTGCGAGAAATATTCCTCCCTCTCTCCACCCTACATCCATATCTATATCCCCCTCCATCTATTCTTTTTTGTCTCTATATCTCACCCCCCCTAAACACACACGCTCTCGTACTCCATATATTTCAATCTCTTTTTCGATCACCCCCTCTCCCCATCTCTCTCTTCTTCCCTCTCTTCACCTTCCATCTATATCTCTATCTTCCCCTTCTCTCCCTCTTCTCCATCTTCCTTATCACTCACTCACTCTCTCTCCACCTTTCTCTCTCTCTATTTTCTCTCTCTTACCCCCTCCGCCCTCCCCCTCCAAGTCCATATCCTTTCTTCTTCCCTCCCTCTCCCTCCACTCTCTCACATCCTCTCTCTTTCCTTCCTTCCTTTTCCCTTTCTCTTTCTCTCCCGCTCTCTTTCTCTCCCATCTCTCTCTCCCTCTCTCTCTCTCTTCACCCACCAACTATGTTACTATATCCTTCCCTCTCTCCTTATATCTCCTTCGCCCCCCTTATCTCCATCTCTCCTTATTTGTCTCTTTATCTTAGCCCCAAACATACACGCTCTCTCTCTGTCTCTCCATTGTCACTCCTTCTCTCTCTCCACTTCTCACTCTCTATATTTCTTATTTCCTACATCTCTCCCCCTCCAACTCCATCTCTCTTATCGATCCCTCTCTCCTCCTCTCTCTCAAGTCCTCTCTCTTGTCCTTCCTCTCTCTCTCTCCCCTAAATCCCTTTCTCTTCCCCGATCTCTCTCTCTCTCTCCAATACTCTCTCTTCCCCCATCACTCTCCTCCTCTCTCTCATCCTTCCTCTCTCTCCCTTTCTCTCCCACCTCTCTCTCTCTCTTTTCCCTCCAATGCTCTCTCTTCCCCCATATCTATCTCTCTCTCTAATCCTCTCTCTTCCCCCATCCCTTTCTTTCTCTCTCTCTTTCCACTCCTCTCTCTCTCCAACTACATTAATAAATCCCTCCCTCTCTCCTTCTCACTTATTCTTTCCCCCCTTCTTTCGATACATCTTACTTTGTCTCTTTATCTCACCCCTAAACATACAGAGTCTCTCTTCATGTCTCCCTTATCACTCTCTCTCTCTATTTCCTCTTAGTTATGTAAACTAATGAACATAAATATTCGGGGAAGATGGACGGAAGCAAGAGAAACCCTAGTCTATTCTTTTCTGCTCCCCTGCTCACCGAAGTGGTAATGCCGCCGACAAGTTCTGGTTTTCCCTACATACAGAGGATTTCGACCTTACCTATTTCGCATTCGGCAATCGCAAGGCCACTACTAGCCGCTTTCTCCCTTGATCTAGCAGGAAGGGACGCTGCAAACCACGCCTGGAATGAGGATCCGACTTTACGGAAGCACCAGGACTGTCTTCTCCTCAGCCAAGAGAAGACAGTGATCGATAATAGGGATATCTCCAGCGTCTATGCAGCTGTTATTGTTTCAGCAAGTCCTGGACAGGCTCCAGCTCAACTTACCTCTGCCGCCCTTCTGTGCTATCGCGCCAGGGCTCCCGCGGATGTTGTATCATGGGTCTTTTTCTGGATGCAGGGGATAAACTTGAGGTCAACGCTCTTTAGAGTCCAGCTCGGGTCACCTGAGCCTTGCCTCTTTAGGGCTGTCTTCAACTCGGAGAGTTTGGCCAACACACGCCCTGCAGCAACACTTTCAACCGCAGTATTGAAAGGGACTCTAGCCGCAAACCCCCGAGACTCCGTTTTTGGGCTCAGGAGTAGGTCTTCAGGCGTTTCCCGCCCTCTCGGCCCTTCTCAGCAGAGGCTTGGAATCGCAGGTAAAAGCAGGGACGCCCTTCGTTGCCGCGCAGATCCTGCCTCTAAAAAGAACCTCGCCTTTCTTTATCCAACTCCTCATACTGAAAACCATTGTTTGGGGTTTCCTGCGCATCATCTATTCAAGCCTGCTTCTATTTTCGGAACAACGGATCGGAATTCCATCGACTCATCGAGACTCTTTCAATAAACATCTTGAGGATCTCCTCCTTTCTCTATAACATTAACAAAATGATTCCATTGTACTTACCCTCTCGTTTGAGGTGTCGTTTGATTAACTCTTCAGTCACTATCTTCTAGCTAGAAGCTTTCACTCAAACCCCAAACCATCTATCACTTCAAACCCCGAAATTTTTCCTCGTCGATGTCGACCTTCTGTTGAGGTCTCTCTTCCATCTGTCGCAGAAGATCTTCAAAAATATGCAGAGAGCTATCATTTGTAGATTTAATGGACTTTGGCCGAGAAACAAGGAACTCTTTGATTGGATCTACGAGAACTGGACCAGCAAGTGCCTCGTTAGCTGCTGCTCACGAGGGTTCTTCATAGTTTTGTTTGATCATGCAAAGCATTATGAACAGGCCCTGCAGAAAGGTCCATGGTTTTTTGGAAATGCTGGGCTCTTCTTAACCCCATGGTTCCCAGATTTCGACCCTGCAACAACTACCATCACCAGAACCCCTATTTGGATCAGGCTGCCCAACCTTCCTGTCCATCTATGGCAGCTGGCAGTGTTCAGGCGAATGGGCGATACCTTGGGACGCTTTCTCGATGTAGATTACGATAGGCCTCTTCATGGCCTCTACACATATGCCAGAATGTGCGTGGAGGTTGACATCAGCAAAGGCCTGCCCGAACAAATTATCCTCAAGGCCGGTGATCTTGTTTGGACTCAGTACTTAGACTATGAGAACACTGCATTCCGTTGCCGCCACTGTAACCAAACAGGGCATCTGCAGAACACCTGCCCCACTCTTGCAGAAACAAAGACTAAAGGAGATTCTACAAAGCCCAAATCCAAAAAATGGACTCCCTGTACCCCGCCGCCTACTGCAAATTATGCTTCCTCGAGCTCTGATGACGATGGGAGTGAGGCAGATTCAGATCTTGTTCCTCAGACACAGAAACTGTACATTGATGCTCCCAAGCATCCCCCTGATACTATAGTGACTCAGAAGCGTAGTCATGAGTCCGCCTCCTCGGATTCAGAGAAGGAGGCCCCTCTTCTGGAGAACTCCAGTCTTCAAATTGTCCCAGCACAAACTCACCAGGATGGCTGGGTCAAAGTAAACAAAAAGAAAGGGAAGAAATTCCGTGTAGAAAACTCTACCAATTCTGGGTAGAATTCGGTTTCTTCTTGTTTTTAGTTGCTTACTGTTGCTCCTCATATGTCTCATCTCTCTATCCGGGGACCGAAGTTGATACTTTATCATTTCCGGTTGGCCGTGTTTTTGTCTCTCTTGAATGTACTTTCTCATGTACCATATTTTCACTTAATAGAATTAGTCCAATTCAGAAGAAAAAAAAAAATGAACATAAATATTCGTAAATATAAAGCAGATTATGGAGTAAATATGAAAAGAAGTTTTATTTACTTACCATACCTCTAGTTTATTTATATTTTTTATTTATTTACCATACCCCTTTTCTTTACTATGGTATTTGGCCCATAGGCTTGTTATATAATTAGATTTTTATTTATAATCCTATTTGATATATTGTTATTTATTTACCTTACCTCTTTATGCCTCTTTTATATTTATTTATTTACCATACCTCTTTATATCTATTTCATATTTATTTATTTATTTATCATACTTGTTTATACCTCTTTTATATTTATTTATTTACCCATGGTATTTGGCCCATGGTATCAATATTAATTTGTCCCATGGTATTCGTCCCATAGGCTTCATCTAAATAAAACCTATTTTTAAACTTTTTTTAAATATAAAAAGGTTTATGGAATAAATATAAAAAGAATTTTTATTTATTTACCATACATCTAGTTTATATATTTTTTTATTTATTTACCATAGCTCTGGAGTAAGTATAAATTCATTTTACAAATATTTAATTAAAAGAAATATTAAAAGATTTTGGATTTTGATTGTTTGTGTTGAATTAACTCTTTTCCTTTGATTTAAGAAATGGTATTGATTTTAATAAAGAGTAAATATGTTTAAAATTTTACTTAATTTGGAAATTCAATGTGGTAATTTTTTTTTGTTAAAGGTAAATTTATGATCCATTCAAATTCACGTATATAATTTACTATCCATTCAAATTATATAAATAATACATAATTGTATTATAAATTTATATATGTTCTAGCACAATGTGATTTGATTTTTTTTTTTTTTTCAACTTAAGCCGACATTTTGTATGAGGACGTGACCCACCTGACATTGGGGTCATAGTGGACTGTAGATGCACCTCTCAGCGCAAT
>JAXQQM020062132.1:0-49754 GCA_034641835.2 Pinus albicaulis
TCCTTTCTATAAATTATTGTTTTATTATATGAAGAATAAGTGGCATTGATTATTTGTTTTTTAATTATTTAGTTTTGAAATATTCGTTTTAAATTATTTGTTTTTGTTAATAATTTATTTGTCCAAATTTTATGTATAATTTATTTTTAATTTAAAATTAAACCATAGTTGTTTTTAAGGTGGGATTATTAAAAATTTTCTATCAATTATAATAAAATATAATTATAATATAAGATGTTTATTCTAAATATTTTTTTGTTCAATTTGTGTGAATTTTGAGATTTAAATTATTTGTTATTTAATTATTTATTTAATTAATATTGAGTTATTAGTTTTCAAATATTTGATTTGGGTTCATGGGTTTTGGATAGATGGTGATCGGGTGTTCTATTAAGACACTCCTTGATGTGAAGTCATGGATTCAATTCCCCTCCTCAATTGGGATGATATATTGGACACGATGAAGATGTAGTCCTACCAAGCTTACAAAAAAAATATTATTTGATTTGAATAATCATTTATTTATTTGTCCAAATTTTATGTGTAATTTAATTTTAATTTCAAATTAAATATAGTGTTTTTAAGGTAAGATTATTAAATTATTTCTATCAATTATAATAAATATAATTATAATAGAGATGCTTATTCTAAATATGAATACTTAATTATATAATTAAAAATTAAAAATATGTTTTTTGTTTTCTAGTTTATGTGATTTCTGAGATGATTGCAAGGCTAACCTATGACTTGAGTAACCGCGGCCCAATAACATCTAAAAAATCAAAATCACTCGAGGATCACACCTTGGCCACACTAGTGCTTAACGAGGCTAGATTTTTGCCCACGGATTTCAAACCAGTGACCTTTACACCATGAAGCATCTACAAAACAACATATCACTATATGATCTACACCCCATGAGAAAAAAATAATAATAATTACAACATAAAAAATCAATATCTTAATTTAAAATTTGAATAATAAATTATATATTCAAACATATTCCTAATATAATAAATTGTCAATATAAATTTTTTAATTGAAATATTAATATGATAGGAAATACAACAAAATACCTGTATAACTGACAAAATTTTACAACACCATTTACCACCCTAGTAGATTTGATGCTCCGAGTCATAGCCTTGGGCAACCCTTTCCCTTCAGACTTGGTCCTTTTACTAAAAAATATTATTTTAAATTCCATACGTGACTCTGCCATTCAAAAAACACGTACACACGTAGGTCCATTTATACCCAACCCGCATATATAATTTGAAATATGAAAAAAATATAAAATTCCTATTTTTTGGGTGAGGTTTATGGGTTACACTAGAAACCCACCTATAGGAGCCTGTGGCCTAACTGTATCCCAACTGAAACAACTGTTTTGAGGTGGTATAAATACACCTCATGGGAAGGCCTAAAGGAGAGAGAAAGATATGATATTGACACTATAGCCAATTGGTCCCTGACCAAGTATGATTTATCCATGTACCTCCTGCATTCCCAACTATAGAAAACCCTTATTTCCTCATAGAGATGTCCATCTCCTTTATATGGCATATGTGTGTATGCATTTGGAAGAAGATTGTTAAGGCTTGGGCTGGACAGATCCGGAGGACAGTTTCGCTTGGAGCCGTGGTTAAATCAGGTGGTATTTCTTCCACATGTCTTTGCAAACACCAAATAAGAAGCTCTGTCATGTTCTTGATAGTTATGATATTTATGCTTTAACTCATGTTTTAATCTAATTATGTATGATTTCATGTTTTATATCTATATGCTTATATGATCTAACATGCATATCTTGAACATGCTTTGAACTACTACTAGTATATATGCTTTTCTGGAATATGTTGTAGGTTTTGAAGCATTAGAGGAAGCAGAGGGTTTGAACCCTACGGGAATACCTTCAAACGTAGGACTTACAGGCACTTACTCTTCATCCCACTCTAGTAGTTTAAGCATTAGGACTATTTGTTTTCTTGCTTCTTGTTGTTGAATTCCCTTCACTCTGTTGGTGTTTCTAACCTAGACCCTAAGGTGTTTTATCCTGTAACACAAAACAAAATACACATTTTTTTTTTCTACCTAAAAATACTCATTAAACTCAAAATAAATGGAGAAAAAATATCACCTTTTACAACTTTAAAAAATTACATCGTACACAAACATTAAAATAATAATAACAAGGGTAATAGCTGCAACGCAGCATAGTCCATGTCTCTACTGCTAATTAATTGATTAAAGGTTATGCAGAATGTGGAGTGTGGAGAAAGCTTTGTACAATGAAATCTCTCTGCACAATGAAAGCTCTTCGCACATTAAAATCTCTATGAACAGTGAAATATCTCTACACAAAACTCTCTAAACAGTAAAAACTCTTTGCACAATGAAATTTCTCTGCACAAACCTATTTGCACCATGCAAATATAAAACTCATGTCCAAAAAGAAACTCATTAATTTTACAATTTTTTCTTTCGAGACTCGAGTTCACAGGGAATATCAAATGTCAAAATCACTAAAATATCAAATGTCTAAACTACTTCTCCGATTTAGTGTGACTTACATACAATTCAAGCACATAGTTTTGGGTATGGGTGTAAGGTCACAATTTGTGCTATAAAGAACGCTTTATGTATATAATTATAAACTCAAGGGGAAGCATTCCCACTTCCATGATCTAACCAAATTACATTTGAATGAACGGATGGAAAAATCAGTGAAATGTCGGCACACAACTTTTGCATTTTTATTTCAAGACGAATAAATTGTATGCACGAACTCCAAACTTTAAAACATCATACTTAAATTGAAATAAACAAATTGTTTTTAAGATGCAAATAGACGTACTTGTAAAAAAAATCTCATGTACTCTGCACAAAGCTCTCCGCACAAGCTTATTAGGTAGAAGCTAAATAAAAAAATCAACTTAATTGTTTTTTAAGCAAAATTGCTATTAAAATTAAAACCATAGTAAAAAAGTTATAATTGTTTCACCTTTTTTGCGAAATGCCATTTTTTTTTAGGGCCATATCCATTGGCTTTGGAGAATACGACTTTATTCATATGCATATTATGTCGTAAAAATTCCCTATTATAAGAATATGAAACATAGTGAATTAGCATTTGTATTGAGCTAAGCACCAAATTTACTATTGAACCCCGTATGAGATTACATTCATCTTATTCTTCCCTTTCATGGCTGTTCATATATGTTGCCTTGGTGACCGTCTGGCCATTGGGATTTTCAAGGTCTAGGGTTCTTGGGAAAAATTCAATTTCTAGTTCATGTACAAATTGTAGTGTCCAGAAAGAGAAACAATTTTTGGCTTATGATTTATTTTAGGAGACGCTCCCGGCCATATTTGTAGAGTTATGGGATTGAAGAAAATGTTGGCTTCCTAGTTTGTGTAATGCGTTATTTCTTAAAACCTTCTGCACTCATAATAAAAAAAGTACAATTGTTATTTGTGCATTGTGTGTGTAAAAGTAAAATTGTATGATTTGTTCATTATAATAAAGTGAATTTTGTAATTGTTGTGTTGCGCACGATAGAGTCTAGACTGACGTGTATTTTCTAAATGTTGTGTTAGCCAGGATCTACTATGGATTCACTATTATACTTTTCAGCTCTCATTAAATTTTTTCTTGTGGGAGGTGGATAGTCGAGCATCCATGGAGTTATTACCATCATATCATCTTCGAAATTATACATAATTAAATTGAAAATTAATACTGAAATTTTGAATTATAATAGATTGAGTTATTAATATTTATTTTGCTCCTCTCTCGGCTCGAATCAGAGATATGTGATTAAATTGGAAATTTTAATATGTTCCCCCACTTATTCTCATTGCAGTACCCCCTTATCAGTATGATGATATAGAATACATGAAATTGTGAAAATTCTACTGCAATATCATGACTTACTTCTCCTACTTGATTTAAAATATTACAAGTTATTTCCAGATATTAGATTCAAAAAATATCGAAATAAACACAACTATAGTCTACACATGCAGATCATTTACTGAATAATATGCTCATCCAACAATGTGACACGTGAATTTTTGGACATAAGTCCCCGAAAAAACCCAAAGCAGGGAAACAGTGCAACAGATATGAGGGTTTATTTTATTAAGTAGATTCTGAGTATAGTTAATTTGGGTTCCAGATCTTGGAAAACCTGACAGAGAATAAAAGAAATCATATCTACAACTAACATGTAGATCTAGGACCAAATATCTCATTGATCCACACCCTCAAACGAGATTTACAAAACTCAGCTCAGATCTAGCCCTAGAAACCCCATAACTGCCCCTGAAGCACCAACATCAGCCATGCTAGCCTGAGAATGCCACTGCATTGCCCAGAGAGGGACTACGTAACCCATCAGAGGGTGATGCAGGCCTTACACTGGCCCTGGAGACGCTCTATGTAATTTTTGAAGCCCTCTGGAGCCTCTGCGATGTCCTGCGTAGCGACTGCACAACCCCTGCATAGTTGATGCTCTTCTTCTCTGTGATTTTCGTGTTGCTACTCCTCTGCCTCTTACTGACTCTTGGCTCTGGGATCATAGCATCCCCTTAGCCAATACTACCCCTCGATGCAGAAAATTCCTTTGGAAATTCTTAGCAAACCTGCCTTAGAATTCTAGGTCTATTTCTCAGCTCTGCAACTGTGTGTTTGCCTCCAAATAACCCTCAAGTCTTTCTCTTATACTTTTTCATTGAACCCTTCAACGATCGAGATTAAAATATTTATCAACGGTTGAGATTAAAATACTGCTTGATCCTTGTCTTTTAGAACATTTCATCACGTGTTAATTAATTCACTTTAATTATTTAATTATCCTAAGTTTAGACTTAGGAAATTAATTAAAATAATTAATTATTTAAATATCTTGAACACCAACTGAAATTTATCAAAAAACTTTATGGGTTTTGGAGTTCAAGTTTGTCCTAGCCCCTCCACAAAATTTCAGGGCTAGAGCACACCCGATGCTACACCAAATATACAAAATATCAACACTCCCTCTTAGCATAGAGTATGCTCTAGTAATGCATTCACACCATGCACTACAAGATTTTGAAGTTGGATTCTGTGTTGTTGATGCTTGTCCTGCTGCCCTCCATCCACAGCACCACTGCTCTCTGTACTTTTTCCCATGCCACTTCCCCTGACACTGCCACATCTGTACTACAACTCCCTCTCAACTTGCTGCATCATGCTGCCCATAGCACTGCCACTGCTAACTGTTGCATTGCAACTTAGCTGCCGAGAAGTAATCAACTGAAAGAATTCTGCCCAACTGTTTGATAGATAAGTCAGGTTGCCTTCCATCACTGAAGCTCCCTGGATGTTGATTCACGCTGCCCTCTTGGAGGCACTGTTATGCTGTAACACTACACTGCATGAGCACAACCTTTCTGCATTGTTGAAGTTCCATTAGCCCCTTTGCGTTGTTGCCTTCATGTTGTTGCTGCATCTTCATTACATTGCTCCCTCTTAAGCTCTTTAACTCCCTCTTCTGCTTCGATGTGACCTTTTGCAACCATCACTCGACTCATCTCGCTACCGTCTTAAGACTCCCATAGCTCATATGTGATCCAAGAGTAGGGCCGACTCAAGGATCCCGCCATAATTTCTGTAGATTCTCTACAGATCCATGTCACCCCACCTATTTTCTTGAGGTACATGAGCACTCATGGTCACATCATAATTAGAGCCATCATCCTTTGCTACTACAGCCTTGGAATCAAAAGATCCTTTGTCCTTCTTCTTAGGACAAGTGCTAGCGAAGTGTCCAATATCGCCACAGTTAAAACATCAGACCTTGGAAAGGTCCTTCTTCTTCTTCCCTTGCTGCTTCTTCTCCTTTGGTGCAAGGGATGCGTCATCCTCCTCCTCTTTGAATTTGGCCTTTCCACTTCCACCACTAATATTCTGCCTCTTGGTGACCCTCCTGATCTCCTCTTGGTGGAGGATAGCTCACATGTATGCCCATGATAGTAACACTACCCTTCCCAGAATGCTTTGGACAAATGTTTCCCATTCTTCGGAGACTACATTCAGGGCAGTCCTCACTAAAAGCCCCTAATCTAGAGTAGCACCTATGCCAATCATCTAATCTCGAATAGCTTAATGCCTGAAGAGAAATGGATCTATCTCTTCACCCTTCATCATTTGGAGCAACCACATCTGATTCTCCAAAAGAATTCTTCTTTAGATAGAGCCTCCTCATTACATCGTGTCTAAGGCTACCCACATGTAATTTTTTGTATTATTTCCAACAATATGAGGTATAATGCGGTCCTTTACTCTTTCTATGATCAAACGCTTAGTCTGCACTTGATTTTCTTCATACTTCTTTAGTGGATCTGCATTGGTTGGTACAACAAGAACCTTCTATGCATGATCTTTGAGACCATACTCATCCATAACTGACAGTATTTTGGCTTTCCAAATAACATAGTTGGACATGTCGTCCAATCTATCCAGATCCCTCAGTTTATATCGTGCGATCTTGCTTAGATCTGAAAAAAATAGTACTTCTTCTCCCTCTGGATCTGGGTTTCTTGGTGACTAGAAACCCTCTAGTAACTTCTTCTACTAAAGATTGATTTCCTTGCTGGAAATATTTCAACCAAACACAATCAGACAACACTCTTCGATCCTCCTAATCGAATCTCAGATTTGTTTGGCTCATATCTACTGAGTAACTGTCTTCCTCCCACCTTTGTTGACTTAGTTAGGCATAATTCTGCACCTACAGAATCTCCACCACACCAACATTGCTGAAGATCTTAAGTGTTGCATCCAGATATTGGCAAAAAACTTTCTGCAGCTAAAGAAGTGATTGGACTGTGTCTCACTAACTGGCCCAACGTAGCCTCAACGCTGCTCATAAGTGGACTACGTAACACCAGATTGGGTGATGCAGTCCCTACGCTGCCCTGGGAAGGGTTTGTGTAAGCCTGATGGCCTTTTGCAGCTTCAATGCAGTCCTCTCCTGGATCTGCGTTCTCCTGCTGTCAAGATGCCCTTTCCGGATCTGCTTCTTCTTCTGCCACCCTGCAGAAAAATATTTCTTCAACTGATTGTTGGATATTCAACTTGAGATGCTATCACTCTAATACCATGTGAAAATTCTATTGCAATATCATGTTTTATTTCTCCTACTTGATTTAAAATATTACAAGTTATTTCTAGAAATTAGATTAAGAAAATACTGAAATAAACACAAATAAAATCTACACATTCAGATCATTTACTGAATAATACACTCATCCAACAAAGTGACACATGGATTTATTGACATAATTCCCCAGAAAAACCCAAAGCGGGAAAACCGGTGTAGCAGATATGAGGGTTTATTTTATTAAGTAGATTCTGAGTACAGTAAATCTGGGTTCCAGATCTTGGAAAACCCGACAGAGAATAAAAGAAATAAAATTTGCAGCTAACTTGTAGATCTAGGACCAAATATTTGACTAATCCACACCCTCAAATGAGATTTACAAGGCTAAGCCTGGATTTGTCCCTATAAACCCTAGCGCTGCCCCTAAAGCCCCAACGTCAACCTTGCTAGCCTGAGAATGCCATTGCACTGCCCAGAGAGGGACTGCGTAACCCATAAGAGGGTGACGCATGCTTTATGCTGGCCCTGTAGACACTCTATGTAATTTCTGTAGCCCTCTGGAGTCTCTGTGATGTCCTGCGTAGGACCCGCGTAGTGGCTGCACAACACCTCCATAGCTGCTGCTCTGCTTCTCTGTGTTGTTCTTATTGCTGCTCCTCTTCCTCTTACTAACTCTTGGCTCTGGGATGAGATCATCCCCTTAGCCAATACTACCCCTCATTGCAGAAAAAATCCTCAAGAAATTCTTATCAAACCCACCCTAGAATTATAGATCTATTTCTCAGCTCTGCAACTGTGTGTCTGTCTCCAACTAACCCTCAAGCCTTTCTCTTATACTTTTTCGTTGAACCCTTCCATGGCTGAGATTAAAAAATTCATCAACCTCTGAGATTAAAATATTGCTTGATCCGTGTATTTTAGAACATTTCAGCGCATGTGTTAATTAATTCACTTTAATTATTTAATTTTCCTAAGTTTGGACTTAGGAAATCCATTAAAATAATTAATTATTTGAGTAACTTGAATAGCCACTGAAATTTCTCCAAACACTTTTTGGGTTTTGGAGTTCAAGTGTGTCCTATCCCCTCCACAAAATTTCAAGGCTAGACCACACCTGATGCTACACCAACTATACAAAATCTCAACATAAATACCATGAAGAGTGTGAATGAAAACCACCTTTGTTCGGAGTTTGCACTCCACATTATATTTTTATCGTCGTTCATTGTGCGTGAGTGAATAGCTCTACAAAATGAGCTAAGTTCATTGTGTGGAGCTTCGCACTCCTACACAATGAGCTTCCTCCGCATTAAAAATTAATAATGTCCAACAACATCAACCATAACCAATGACAATGACCTATATCATATAATATTTTTCCACCACATTAAAAAATAATAATCTTTGCCCATCTCATTTGTGTCACGTCCATTTTATTTTTGGACATAAGTTTGATATTGTGATTCATTGTGTGAGAGTGTGTAGCTCTGCATAATTAGCTAAGTTCATTGTGTGGAGCTCTGCACTCCCGCACAATGAGCTTCCTCCGCATTAAAAAAATTAATAATTCCCAATAACATCAACGATAACCAATGACAAGATAAATGTTACTATAATAACTCATCACAGTGAATGCAAATATCTCGATAGTCAATTATTTGAAGCCACACTTTAGCTTGTCTTCACCTAACTTACATATGAGATCACATTCCCTGACTTGAAACTAGCATTAATGTTGCCTTTATTTCACCCTTATTAATTTTATTGTTAATATTAATAATAAATTTATCTGGATTGGATCATTATATTTTTTTTCATCCATCTCAATGCATGTAGAGTGGAAAAGGTGGAGGAATTAGCTCACGGGACCATTTTTTCGAGTGGGACCCAGTTTGGTAAAACAAGGTTTGAAACCTTCTGGGAGTGTTTTGAGGCATCAAACTAATTTTGGGGGGGGGTAAAATTTTGTCACTTTAGTGTCACACCTTTTCATGTTATTCTACATATAGATACTTTTTCAACGATTTAAGAAGCGTGCCAATTGGAGTTCATATGTGAAATTTATGCCACTTAGAAGGTTATCGTCATGTTTTCACCACCATGGTTCGAGAAGATGCCACACTAGCCCCCATTATTCATGAAAAATGGGCTAGCCACGTGATTATAATGTAGAATACTCTATAAGAGTCAACTTTGTAACTCTGGTTAAGAGTTGAGGTAGTCAAACTTAACCACTATCGGGCTATTGGGTTGTGTTATAATCGAGCCACTAGGAGGAAAAGGGATTCCATTCTTTCGAGTGAATTTGTTCTATAGCTAAGAAAAATTAGGCAAGAGGGATAGGAGGTAGAGAACACAGAGAGGATTTGTGCACTGTAGCAGCCCACGGGTCACAGGGATACTTCTTTGTATTTTCAGTCATATTTCCATACAGATAAAGATAGCGGAGCAACCTCACCTTCCAGCTGGGTTTTCTTCCGAAAGGGTTTCCCAAAGCATATATTGTGCTATATGTGTGTGTGAGATTTTATTTTTTAGTTCTCTATTTTCTACATAATTTTCATTTGCATACATGCACTATTAATAGTAAATCTACAAATCCATAAATCTAGTGTAGAATTTCATAATTTTAATATTATCAAATATGTTGCAATGAATTGAATAGTGGAATATCCACGGGATATGATGTAATATTAGAGGATCCCTTATATATAGAATAAATTTTAAAGATATATATTGGATTAAAGCAATAGGGATTATTAAATAGTGATACAAATAATAATAACTCATTATACAGGAGTGTCAATATCAATATATATATATATATATATATATATATATATAGTGGTGGACTATATATATATTTTGGATTAGATATATATGATTGGATTGTAAGATTAATAATGTTAATATCATTGTGGTACTTTTATTTGATTGTAAGTTCTGGAGATTTATTGCTTCTTTGACTATATGTAGGATTTAGGGCAATGTTATGGCTTTCTATTTGTTCATATGGGTAAAGGGTAATGGTAGATATTAATCTCATGCTCCACACTCCTGCACTATTTTAAAGCTTTGCTTTCCTGTTTTATCAAGCTGTTAGCCACCTATAATATTTTTTATAGCAAAAGGTGGCTAAGACTTTTTTGAGCCTTCAAAGAACAAATTTTATTAATAAAAAGTGTTGGCTCTTGAAGACTCTTGAAGGCCTCATGCCTCTGTCCAAAATCTTCATTGTTGTTCCCATTTTATACTCAGAAATTCTGCTAATTTCATGAGAAAAGACTGCTGAAAAACCATCATTTTTTCCCTTCTTCCACTCAAAACTAACCTTCATTTGCTCCCCTTTTTCTCCATAAAAACTCCCTTGTTTTCATGATTTCTTTTCTTCCCTTCATGAAAATCACTCTTACAAGGTTAAAGAATCACTCTTTAACCATACGGAAACCCCCAAATCCATTAAAAACCTTGAAAAATTTCATGAAAAATACCTGTTTTTACATAAAGGCTTAAGCCCCCTTGGGCTAAAGTCCTAAACCACTTCCCCCACATGCCCACACCCTGGAATCCAGTGCTAATCCTGTTCGGCGCTAATCGCATCGGAAATTTTCAAATACGCGAGTCTTTGCCATGTTTCGAAGTTCCGATGCGATTAAGCTTTGCATCATATAAACTCCGATGCGATTAGCCTTTATATAAATACACCGTGGGCCCGCCTTAGCGCTTAAAAATTTGAAAATTATTTCCCGATCTGTTTTTTTCTTTTGTAAAACCCGAAAACCCATTTATCCAAAGTTTTGGTATAAAAAGTTAGAATCACGTGTTAAATATCAAATGGGTAGATTAAAAAGACCAATCGCGCAATCACATCAGGATATTTCAATGGGTTGATTGAAAAGCCCAAGCCCGAAGGCCCGACCCCGATTAGCCCCTATATACATAAAGCCTGGGGCCTATTGGAGGTCTATATAAAGCCGAACTCTGTAGTGCCCATCGCACTTAGAACTTTTCTTTTTTATGCGGTTCTGTTTCCTACCCATGAGATTGGATGACCGTCGCGTCATGACCCTTCTCCGTCCTTTTATCGCATCACATCACTTTTGACTTACGAAAGCATCCATATTTAACAGTTCCCATCGATCCCGATCTGCTGATATCAATGGTAAGTGTCGCATCGCAAATTCTTCATCGTTGTGTTATATTATTCCCCCGATCGACCACTTCCCCGATTCATTCTCCACCGTTGATCTAATCCTAAGATCAATGGTCTGCGCCACATCGCATCGCAACTTTCGGTCGGTGTATTTTCTTGCCGCCCCCGATTGCGATCCTTCGATTAGATCTGGACCGTCCACGTGTCCAGATCGGACGGTCCAAAATCACCTGTCTCGTTCATTCCCCTGCTCTTCTTTGACCTCTTCTGAAATAAATCTCCACCGTTGGATGCTTTCATCCAACGGCTACGCTCCTTCCCCGCCTTCTGAAGCAGTTAAACCTAAAAATGCAGGATTTTCTAATATTTTTGTGTATATTTGCAGGGATGAATGGTTTTTAGTTATAAAAAAAGAAAATTCAGGGGCTGGGAAAGACGTTTCCTATGCCTTTGATTCATCAAAAGAAGTCATTCGCAGGGTTCAAGATCTATGTTTCGTCGATGCTCTGTGAGCATTGATACCGTGAAGAGACCTGTGCGGCCTGCACATCGACAAGACACTGTGAGTTAAATCACATTTAAAAGAGTATCAGTTTTTGAAGTCATAGCACAGCAGAATGAAGATTGAAGACAGATTTTTGAATTACGGCTAAGAATGATTATCAAAAGCCTAATTCCCAGAATTAAAACACCATTAAAAGAAAATCATAAGTGTTTAACAGACAGAAAGGCCTCCACCATCACATTTGAGGCGAATTGATTCCTCTCGACTACCACAGAGACACCTGTTGCCTCAAACCATTCAAACAGAGGCCGAAGTTATTGATTAAGAAAATATCTGCCTCACAGTGCAGCCAAGCAATTAATTCCGCTAAAAAAACTAATGCAAACAAATATTAGCAGAGTTATTTCCTGTATAGAGCCTAAAAGTCAATAAAGCTCCCACTGAACTTTGATATTAATTGTAAAATAGTTAATACAGTGAAACACCTGTAAAATTCGTCATCGAGCCCTTCAAAGGTCGAGAAGTCATCACTCTGTATTAATTGTCCTTAAGATATTTTATTAGATCTCACCTCCTCATCCTTCTATAAATACTTCTGTAGAGGATGAGAATCTGTTGGTTGCAGAACTTTGAAATACATTTGAGCTTAAAATTCTGATTGTAAATAGTGTTCAATGGCCCTTGGAGCTCTGCTTGTAATAGATAAGTTAGGCTGAGATGAGTAGATGATTGTTGAACTAAAGCATTGGACTTAAGCTGTAACTGGTTTGGAGCATCAATACAAGTTGATTTATGGGATCCTAGTCTACGTTGATGGTGATGTTTCTCTAATTGTAACTTGTTATTTTGTTTCTATTTTCATTTTGTTTCACGTTCTCTTATAAATAACAGCATGCATAGAGTTAGGATCTATTGTACAGCAGTAACCTTCTCTGACTGAAAATATTTATATATATGTTTTCTTCCAATATTTGTTATTTAGGAATGATTTAATTCAGTTTAAGCATAGGAATTCTGGCATTCCCTTGTCTTATTGCCTTAGCTGAATATTATTCTTGAATGCTATGTTCAGTATTAGTTAAGTAGAGATGAACTATGGAAGATATGGTGTGCCCTAGTCCTAGTTTTATTTCTAGAGGCTGTTTGAATATTTCCCTTGGAATGTGTTAAAAGTTGGCTAGTTTAAAAGTATTTACCAAATCTTAGGCAATTATGTGTTACCTTTGTGTTGGTCTTGAAAATAACCAAGTAAAGCAGAGCTAGGAGAGGATTTGTGGTGAGCCCGGCCCGCTAGTTTCTACTCCAACAGTTGCCTTCAAGTTTCCCTTTGTTTTAAGATGTTTTCTATTGAAAGTGTATCAAAGGTTGGCTAGTTTAAAAGTACTTTCCAGATCCTAGTTTTCTTTTATGTTCTTCTTAAGTGTTTTTCAAAGGGTGACTAGTTTAAAAGTACTTATCAGATTCTGGGCTACTCTTTGTTTTGCATCTGTTCATTTTCCTTTCTTGTTGTATCATTTCATTCCATAAATAAAACTTCAAAAAGATCTTTAGACATAGATGACTTGCCCCATGGACCACTCTTGCCTCTTGCTATTCCAATTAAACCCTATTGTGACTCCATAGCCCAATGGACTAAAACCTGCAATTATCTATCTTTTTGGCCGAAGTTTACTCTAATTGCTTGTAACTTCTCACCTTTGAAACTCTTTGCATTTAGGAATTTCCACCTCAAACAGTAATCATGCTCAACCATCCAAAAAACAAACAAAACCCTTGGCCTTCATAACTAGCCTAATATCATAACCCCAAACTTCAAAGACGAAATCCATATTTGCACTTATCGGAGAGATCCCTCTTCGGATTCAGGAGGGCTAGATCCTAGAATCCCAAAGTTTGTTGAAACGATGTTGCTTACATGGGTTCAGTCTCACCAATCTGCTAAAATTCTGATTCCTAACGAGAAGGACACCCAAAATTTTAAAATCTTACTGCAAAGTCCAGACCTAAATAATTGTTTTGGGATGGCCTTAAATCTGATATTCAAAAGTTTGTGACGGAATGTTTGGTTTGCCAGCAGAATAAAGTTGAGACAATTAAGACCCCGGGACTTCTACAACCTTTATCCATTCCAAGTCAACGTTGGGAGGAGATTTCAATGTATTTTATCATAGGTTTACCTAAGTCCGAAGGAAAGAGTGTCATCATGGTGGTAGTTGATAGACTTACCAAGTATGCACACTTTTGTGCATTATCTCATCCATTTAAAGTGAGTACAGTTGCTACTACATTTATGGATAGAATTCAAAAGCTACATGGAAGCCCAAGGGTTATTGTGAGCGACAGAGATCCCATTTTTACTGGAAATTTTTGGACGGAGTTATTTTCTTGTTTCGGTACTCAATTAGCTCATAGCTCATCTTATCATCCTCAATCTGATGGTCAAACTGAGATAGTAAATAAATGTTTGGAAGGATATCTTCGTTGTTTTGTATCTGATAAACAAACACAATGGGTCAAGTGGTTACCTCTCGCTGAATGGTGGTATAACACTTCCTTCCATACTGCAGCAAAAATGACCCCATTTATGGCACTTTATGGATATCATCCACCATCGATCACATCATCTTTAAGGGAAAATTCGAAGGTTCAAGCAGTGGAAGATCACATCAAGCATCAGCAAGAAGTTCTCCAACTTTTAAAGGATAACCTGAATTTGGCACAAAATCGAATGAAACAACAGGCAGATCAACATCGCAGCGATAGAAGTTTTGATGTAGGAGATTGGGTATTTTTACGGCTACAACCATATAAACAAATGTCCCTCAAGCAAGCTAAGAAGGATAAGACAAAGTACTATGGTCTATACGAGGTGTTGTAAGATGTTAGTGCTTATGGAATACATATTAGACTTCTACGTCTTCTCATTACACCTAATTTCAGGTATCATGCTTAAAGAAGGTTATAGGTGAAAACCTTTCAATTCAAAAATGTTGCCCGAACTGGATGAGGAAGGAAAAAATATTTTGGAACCTAAAGTAGTCATGGAAACAAGAACTCTATAGCTATGAAATTTATCAATTTCAGAGTATCTCATCAAGCGGAAGAACTTAGCCATTAAAGATTCCACATGGGAGGAAGAGAATTTTATACAAAGCATCCAGAGCTACTCAAGCGTTGAGGACCACACTTTTTTGAATGAGAGGGGCATGTTATGTCCCTATATTACTAGTGTAGTCCCTTATTTTTGTAGTGTAGACACCTTATTTTTATTTTTGTACCCCTATATTCCCCATATTGTTATTATTTTGCCCCATAAAACTCCACTATTGCTATTGTTGGCCCTTAGATTATTATTGTTAGGTCGGCTAGGATTATATTGTGACCCCATCGACTCCTATATTTACAAGGAGTTTTCATTAGAATCATCAAAGAATTGTTCATTTATGTAATGTAGGAGGTGTACCCCTTGAGTGGCTGATTTCTAAGGCATTGATCTCTCTTTTCTTCTATTTTAGGCTGGTTTCATAAATGAAGGTTTGAACTTGGGGTAATGAAGGAATCCAAGTGTATTATGATATTCTAGTATCCTGTGAGATTAATATCCTTGAATGACTCCTTTTCCCAACAAATGAATCTCTTCTACGGGTTGTTATAATTCATGAGGGGATAAATTTTGAAGGGTATGTTTTATGCGATGGAAATGCATTTAAACCATGCCACATAATTAAGGGTATAAAAAAAAATCCAAATTCCCAAATTAACCTTATCAAGCTCAAGGGCATGAAAACATAAACACAAAGACTTGACCCTCACTATGTATTATTTTTCTTAAGAGAAAATAGGTTCTGCGAGAGCTCTGCTCCCACATCCCTCCGTCAGAGATCATTTCTCTTATTGCATTTCATTTTTAGGTGTCTCATTCTGCTCATTCATCTGCATTCCGTTAGGGGCATGCCATTATCTGACGGAAGCGTCTCTTCACGAGTTTCCCTCATGCCTTGTACCTGGCGAGAGAGAGAGCTCTGCGGTTGTTCATCAAAGTCCATCAACATCAGTTTTAAAGCCATTTACAGTCCCGTTTTGGTCTCTTGGTCAACAAAGTGTCATTTTGGTTATTAGGTCTAGGGTTTGTCAATTCAACCTTCAAAGTGTCCAATAATCCCAGCAGGCGCATGAGGGAAGTTCAAAATAAGTTTTCATTGCAGAATTTCATCATCGCAATATTTGATCAGTGACTTTTCTTCAAAACTCTGTTTTGAAGAAAATCGTCATTTTGTCCTTTGTAATAAATTGCCATGTATATTTTCAAGGTTTTTCAGTTGTCAAAATCTTCAGGCGCAGCCCTGGTCATCCTTTGCTAAACGTGCCAGTCATCCCTGCAAAGAATAGCCAAAAGACTCATCATCAGCTCCAAATTCAAAGGAAATAAGAAAATCAGAGTTTACAATAAGAATTGCAAAGTGCCAAAGTGTTCAAACATCACAAAATGAGTTATTTGAAATTAAAAATCAAGTCATTGGGCATATAAGATATCCGTGGTGTTTGAACAATCCATTGGTATGCCAAAAACATCAGTGAAAGCCAAGACAAGTTGTGGAAGAGTGAAATAGTATGTGAGAAGCCGAATTGTGCTGAAGGCAGGCTGTGTGGCGCATTGGGAGAAGGCGCAGCGCACATGGTGTGCGCGGTGCATAGAACAATTTTCTGCAGTGTAAAATTACACTGGTGCGGCGCATCCAGCCTGCGCGGCGCGTTGGGCTGGGGCGCGGCGCACAGGGCCGACAAGGAAAAATTTCACCTTTGCTTCACAAAAATCAAATTGGCTCCACCTTATTTGCTCCGTGTAAGTGTAAATCATCTTGATATTACCTTTGGTCAGTGTTTGGAGTTGTTTGAAGATTGGTTGTAAGAGTTCGAATATTGAAAAACATAAACCCTACTCTCTCTTGTTAAAATGGCTCTTATAGGGTTTGAAATTTGAGTCTTAAAGTTCGATCTTGGTGCCATACTCCATTTCCTACTTGTGATTCCTTTCCCTTCACTATAATCCTATTATCATTATCAATCCCTTATTCCCTCACATTATACCATCCCTTCCCTATTCCCTAATAAAACCACTCATATCACTTATGCCCATTTGTCTCTATCCCTCAAATCCTTTCATGCCCTATCATTATCCCTTTCCTCATATCACTTATAAAATTCCCTAAATCCCAAACATCCAAGTAGTTGTCCCATTGTCTCTACATTGTCAAAATCAGAAGTTTTAAAGGGGCAAATTTCACTTGGTTGCAGTCCACTGTCTACACTACCTTAGTTACCACAGTCCCTTCCCATGTGACACATGTTTTGGCGATTGGAGACAAAGACACCAAGGTCTCATTTGTTAGTTTCAACAAACCAAACATACACTTTTCATACACATTGCAACACCATGACAGACACCGACACATCCTATGAACAAGACAGTGATTCTGCCACTAAATTGCATGCACTAGGAGGACACTGAAATGGTGAAAAAGGCCTGATCCACTCCAAATCTTCACCGAATATTCCTTGGCTGAGCATGAGACATGATGGGAGACCATCAGTCCAAATTTCAGAAAATTTGGAGAAAATTTTGTCATTTTGAAAATTTTGGTTGCAAAACAGGTTTTTCCGCCCGACGCGCGCTTATGATTGGGACATCTTCTGGAGGAAAAATTTATATTTTTGGGTTTTTTATGGTAAATTATGTATGCTCAAGAATTTCTGAGAGATTTCATGAAGTTCTGGGTGGTCTTAAAGGTCAAAAACACTCCAAAAATGGCTTTTCTGCCACTTTTTGCACCAGCATGAACCAGTCTTGGGAGATTGCATTTTTTGAGGGGCAAATGACATCCAAATTGAAAAATTCCACTTGGGTTGGATAGCAGATAGACAGGGATTTCCAAAGAGCTATTATGAGCTCAATTTGGACTTCGGGAAGTGCCTCAAAGTGGCGCGACGCATTGAGTTTTCTGGCGCGGCGCATAGAGGAATTTTGCCCAATTTTCACTTTTCAGCTCAAAAATTCGGCCAGTTTGACTAGTTTCACTTTTGGATGTAATTATTGATCTATCTTGATGTAAATTTGTGGCTATGATGTAAATTTGGCATGTTTTTACTTGTTCTAGAGGATTCATTCACTAAAAATTGAAAATTAAGTGAATGGATCAGTTTCCTAGCATATAGAGGCAAGTTGTTTAGCTGCCTAGATTTTAGCTCCATGTTTAGAATTGGTTGAAACAGCTCCTAGAAGGATGAGCTTGACCCCTAGAGGCATGGGATGGGGTTAGGATGGTCTATATATTGTATTTTCTGAGACATTTTCAGGGTTGGATACTTGGGAAAAGTTTGGCACCTCATTGTATATCCATTTTCAGTTTTTGGCAAAGGAAAGACCAGAGTTTTGCAGCACTTGTTGGGATCCTTGTGGCTTCTGAGTTTTGATGATGTTTTTCTCCATGTTATTTTAAGTTTCATTAATGTTATATGTATGCCATTTCCCTTCTCTTTGCTTCTGAATTAAACAAATGAGTAATTGAGGTAGAATTCATTAGTTTGCTGGTGCTTTGCCTTAAACTTTTGTTTAGTTTTACATGTTTTTCGTCAGTTTGAAGAGGATCCTTGCACTCTCTTGCCCTCTTCAGCTCCTCAGCAGTCTTTTCAATTCATTCATTTGATCTAAGACATCAAAGCCGTTGCCTCTCGCCCAACTTGAACTCTCGCAAGAATTTGAACTTATCCCCCAAGGTCTGAACTTATCCCCGCACCCAAAACCGGCTTTTCCCTTTTTTCAACAAAACCCTAAAAATAAAAATCAAACCCTTGATTCATATACCCAGCCTAAAATATGTATTCATTTCAAGTCATCTCGCACCCTATCGATTATTTCCACCGAGTTTGACATGGAGTGAGCCCTCTCCTGCCTGTAGGGCTAGCTACCGTGACTGAGCAGAAGGATGTTACCCGAATCTGCCCAAGTGGGGTGGATTTAGGCACAACAGGTCCATTAATATGTTTCACACACTATGGATGGATCTTGAGTGCTTAACCATAATCATGGTATGGAAATAACATCCCCATGCACTTTTCATTAGTTGGGGAAGGGAAAAAACATCAATGAACCTAAACATAAATTATATGGCTTAATCACAATGAACATGCCAACATACCACCATATAGGGACAAATAAAAATTTAAGGCCTTGACCAAGTACTCAACCAAGTGTTAAGACATAATTAGGGTGAGGAGGTACACAAAGAACTTAAGCCCTATTTAACCTTCTCAAGCTTGAATACTATGAAAAACACCTACAAACCATAATACGAGCCCTCTCTAAGTAATCCTTAAAATTTTAGTTGCATATAGACACTATTATCAAGTCTTAGTCATGATGGATGGGCTCTACTTATGGTCATAGTCAAGGAAGAAAAACAAGAGAATATATCCCTAAAGCTTCCTTCCAAAGATCAAGTTCCATGTACAGGTCCTCAAGCATCGAAATCTAACCTCTCTTGGTTAATGATTGCCTCAAAAGTTGTTATAGTCACAATCATTATGTGTATGTGCACCAAGAATGTGTCTATGAGACTTGTTCCCATGGAAACTTTTAGGGGCTAATATTTGCAAGTGAGCTAATTTTGCATGCTTTTTCCAAAAAAATATTTGTTAATTTATATTTTTTAATAAAAATTGTTCACCCAAATTTTATATTATAAAATTATTTTACCTTAAAAATCTCCAAAAATATATATATAAACTATATGAAATTGTTATAAATTTGAATCTTTTTACAAAAAATGTCCTAAAACGTCTTACAAATTTTATATTTTGGACTAGTGAATTTAACCAAGTTTTTAAAACTTTAAGATAAATTTATATCCTTAAAATTTTCCTTCAATTGATCCCTATAGGATGCTTGTTGAGATTGATTACCGTGAAAAATTCCCTTTAACCACATATTTTGTGGCTATGGTTCTAAATTCATCCTCAAATGACAAGATGAAATCCTTGTATGATATCACTATCATACTAAAGGGATACATGTACCATGATTAAACCATGAGCATCCCTTGAATGAGAATATATCTTGGTCCCACAACATCACTCATTCTATGACCAATGGTTTAGGTTTGTTAGAATTTAAGTTGGATATAGAAGCCATGGATATTTGTTTTGTATTAAAAATGATCTTTGACATCTAAACAAGGTCAAAGGGGGAACAAGGGGCTTAAGCCCTTAATGATGGTCTTCTAAAGCTATTTTGCTATGTTTAGGGGAGAAAAAAACCTAAGCCTTGAGTCTCATATGTTTCTTATTAGGCTCAATTACCATAAAAAATAGCCACACAATCACCACATAAACTCTCTTTATGGTTATTCAACATAAAATTTGGATATGGATTCCATTAGAAATTTTACATAGTAAATATAGGCCATGGCACATTGAACATGGTCAAAAAAGGAAAAAAATTTCCTTTGGATATTATTGAATCTCCTTGGGTTCAATATCCTTAAACAAGTCCTTGTACAAATACATGAATCCTTTTTAGGGGCTCTTTATCCTTCAAGTAGGATATGGCTGACATGGATAGGCTTTGTGCACTAGAAATGGGTCTTGATTATGCCACATTATCAAGGTGAAAAAAAAAGGCCTTAAACCATAGTTTAACCTTCTTAACCTCAAGTGCCATGACAAAAACCTAGATACAATGGCATAAGCCCTCACTACAAGGGTCCTTATCCTAAGAGTTGAATATGGGTATCATTAATATGTTTGATGTGTAATGAATGGGTCTCAAGTACTTAATCATAATTATGGTAGGGAAAAAACATCCTTAGGCCATGTTCATTAGTTGGGGGAGGGATACAACGTCCTCGAGCCTAAAACATAACTTCTCTAACTCAATGAAAATGAACATGTCTTAGGACTACAACACAAGATATGCATGGTTTTGAAGGCCTAAACCATCATCAAGGACTAAAAGTTATATTTTTAGGATCCTATTTTTCATAGGACATTTTGTCACATTTGGTCAATAGGTGTGTAAATTGGATCAGTCAACATCTGTGAATATTTTTTCATCATCCCAACACAAAGCCCTAAGCATGAATTTTCCAAAAAGTCTCAGTTTCTAGGATTGACTGCTTAAAATTAGTGTTTTCAAGCCCAACAAACCCTGTCCCTTTAGGAACCTACATTCAACAATGGTTTCTCCTTTCTGCACCAGCTTTGATTAGAGCTGGTTGCTCCGTTCTATAGGTGCATTGATTCTATAAATTCAAGAAAATTAAAAATATTTCTTAAGTTTCGTCTTTAAGAGGCTTCGAGGGGTTGTTTTAAATAGTTACCATGGATAGAAACTTGAGTATTATCTGATCCTACCATGTATACTTCACCTCTTATCCCTTGACTTCATCCTCCCTTCATATTTGGATGTCAAGCCCATTATGGTAAATCAAAAACTACTCTATGTCTCCTATAAACATACTAACATCGATAAAATCAGGGTTTGATTTTGGAGATTGATTATGCCCTCATGTTTTTGCCTTGAACCTAAAGGAGACATCATATTTATTCATTACAGTGATATTGAAGTGTGATTTTTGACAACAAAGGACAAGTAAACTTGGGGAGATCCTTACAAGATAAAATACTATTCTTGGTTTTAAACGCTCTCCTATTTCTATTAATACAAAGAGTATATTGTTTTCGTGTATGTGTAGTATCAAATTTATTTTCATGTATTTCAGTGCCTCACTTATTCATTGAATAGAGTAATTGGATTATGCTACCTAGGTGTTGTATATCCTTTGCTTGTTTTTCTTGTATGTTCAGGTTATAATTATAACATCTCGATCTACAATTGGAGCTCACAAGAAAGGAGGAAAGAAAATATTACGATGGATTCCAAGTAGTATTATTTCCCATTATTCAATTTCTCTAAGGAAAAACTTATATTCATTATCTTCTGTTTTTCTAGAGTAGTCCATTTCGATTACAAATTGCTTTTTGTCCACAATCATAAATTTTCTGTTGACGAATTGTATTCATTGAGGATCGATTTCTTTTCCTTAGTAATTTCTTGGCTAAACTGTGTCCACCTCTTAAACTTACCTTGGTGTCACTGAGGCCTTTATTGACCTAGGGTACCCTTCTATATGAGCTTGGTTATCACCACCACTCAGAGAACCCCCACCGCGAATATCGAGACGAGCACTTCCGCGCACACACTTCTTCTTATTTTTGTTGCCTGCTTAAACGCCCTGTCCACCTCGATTGATTCTTGTAAGATGAAAAAAACAAATTATTGCCTTGTTCTCTGATCTTATTTGTTTGTGTCTCTGAGTGTTTCCCTATCTCTATTAATCCTATCCCTTATATGAAATTGTGTGCGTTTGCTTTAATTTTTTTAAAACAAAATTCCCCCCTCAATCATTCGGGAGGGCTAAATTGTGTATCAGTGTTAAGCACCTCAGAGTTTCATCACATTTTTTATAATCTTCTATTTTCTTTTTCCTTTCTGCTTTTCAATTAGGGTTTTTACCCATAGATTGGTTATTTAATTTTAAAAATGAATTTTACACAGTTAAATTCTGTGTGGTTTCTTTTCATTGGTGATCAAGTATCATTCATATGTTTCATTTCATTTGAAACATTAAAAGAAAAGAAAAGAAAAGAAATTATTTGAATTTCATATAGGGCTTTGATTTTGATTGGAATAGTTGACAAGATCATTTGTTGCATCAATTTTTTGTTGCATTTTTTATTGATTTCTTCTTCCCCTACTTAGTTACACCTTTCATTATTAAAAGGAAAATGAAAAGAGTTATTTTTGTCATACTAGTTGCATCATAGGTGTGTTCAGGTGACAACAAGTTTTGAGCCTTGAAATCGAAACATAATTCAAGATAAACTCTAAAATTTACTGAATCAACCTAAGGATAATTTGTCACATTAACAAGGACATCTAGAGGTCTAGGTTAGAGATGTGTTTGAGCATCTTTAAGCATAGGAGTTGTCGTTTTTTCTAGCATTGCATTCCAGGGGTGATATCTCGTTTGACATATGTAAGTGTATAGGATTTTTCTCCATGTACCTTTAGGTATATTGGATGGCGCTCCACCCATGGTAAGTATATGGAACACTCTCATCAAACAACTACACATTATACAACACTACTATGGAATACACTTCCACGTACCTCAGGGTATACTTTGTAATTCTCCCATAGGTTTCTATCATGCCATAGGTAATTGAGTCGGGCACCTTGTGCACTGTGATACACCAAACATAGCATTCTGGGATATTTCCTATTTATATGTAAATCCTTTGTTCTCCAAGGTGGTATATTGCAACTCAAAGCTACTTGGTAAACCCTCATACCTATTTAACCCTTTGTTTTATTTTTTTTATTTAATTTCTAAAATCAATTAATTGAATATGGAGAAACATCCTCACTGTGTAGCAACTCGTTATTAGATATTAGGTTGAGACTAATGGCAAGGGTTCCCCAGTACACCAGTTAAGAAAACCCAACTGGCAAGAATCATGTTCCTTTTCCACCTTTTGGAAATATTGGTGCTCCTTATATGGAAGCATTTTCCCTTTCCAAATTTACCGTTGGTTTACCCATTTGGTTATTTTCACCCTCCTTGGTTCTAGATGTCCAAAAATTTTCTAAACCAAGTAGTCCTCCACCTAAACATGTTGATCCTAACATTGACCCTTTTCCTTATTTACATGTTCGATCTTTTTCCTCTTATTCCTCTTTGTCTAGTGAAAGCCTCAAAGTTAGTAACCAGGTGGATAGGAAGAAGAAGAAAAGGAAGATTAGTAAGAAGAAAAATAAGTAGGGAGGAAACCATTCAACCATTGCTACCAATGCAACTAGTATGGAGAAACCTTACAAACATCCACGCAAATTTAAATTCCCATTCATATAATTTAAGACCGAACACATTCTTATATATTTCCTTGGTATTCCATAGGTATTAGAAGGGTCATCCATAGGTTCACATGACCTTTTTCATAAGCATCTGGAGATCATGCTAGTGATAAACCTTTAAATACTGGTGGTAAGGTACATGGTAAGAATGGGAAAGTTAAGTTTTCCTATAAGTTATGTGAATAGAATCATCCTATTCACATTTGTCCTTATATGGATGAAGCCTCAAAACAGTTGGAAAAACTTACAACTTCTCAGTCTCATCTTTCAGCTAGTTATCGAAAGATTTCTCACAATCCTCCACTATTTGATGAAGCGATTGATTAGAAAATGAATCCAATCACTCCTGCCCTCAATGAACATGAATCCCATGAGTTTTTTCTTGACCAACCATTGGTTGAGAAAATAGTTTACTCCATTACCCCTTCATTTGATTGTATCTTTCCCATAGAGACTGAAATGCATACCACTCAAGTTATTCTTATTTCTTCAAATTCCAATGAACAAGGGAGAAATACTCCAATTCTAATGGAACGGGGGGGAAATCCTACCATTCACATGGCACAAGGGGAAATCCTCCCATTCCCATAGTATAAGGAGAAGTTCCCCCATTCCCATAGCATAAGGGGGGACTTCTCTCGTCCCCCCGACACCCCCTCCAAGTTGTATGGTTACTTCCTTTGATTGAAGTCAGCTGGTAGGATATCATCTTTCTCCATATATGCCCTTCCATATCATATTATAGGCTTATAATATGAACCTATTTGGAAAAACCATAGATGAAGGTACATATGTTAGTATTATGTCCTAAATTACTTGGAAATATTTTGTTTCTCCACAACTTCTACCCGTTACTCGGAAATTTTTGGATTTTAACAAAGGATCTTGTCAACCATTAGGGATCCTTCCTTAGTTTCCTATTGCTTTAGGGGGGAAGATTTTCTATACTTATGTGATGGTAGTTCGAGTTCCTTTGGATTTTAATTTAATCCTTAGGTGTGACTAATTTTATTTCATGGGAGCTCTTGTCTCTTCACTCATTCATGTGATGTGTTTCCTGCATCATAGGAGGATTGTGACTATTGATCAAATTTCATTTGTTGATCCTAATTTGACTCCTAATCAACAGACATCCCTAAATGTTCCTTATATGCAAGTGGTATCTCCCTCACCAAAGATTAATTATGTGGAAACATGTTCCATGCTTGCATCTATTAATGATATATTAGAAGATATGGTGAGTAATTAAATGGGTGCATTGGATCCTAGTCTTTCTTTTGGATCCCTTGATATATATCCCATCCAGATCATTTTTCTCCCATCTGACTAAAACCTATTGGAATCCATGGTCTCTTGGAGGCAATGATCAAGGAATAAGGTCCCATGAGCATAATTTATTTTCTTGTGTCAAGCTCATTAAAAAATGAAATAAGGTCCCATGAGCATAGGTCCTTTTATTTTATCAAGCTCGTTAAAAATTAAATAAGGTTTCATGAGCATAGTTCCTTTTCTTGTGTCAATCTCATTAAAAAATGAAACAAGGTTTCATGAGAAGAGTTCCTTATCTTATGTTAAGATCATTAAATAATGAAAAATGTCCCCTTCAATTCAAGTCTTTGATTAGATCTCATAAATTACCAATCGATTCTTCCACTTTATATATTAAGTGAACCTTCATTCCATCCACATGTTAGTAACGAGTAGTCTATTTAGCTGAATGAAATGAAGCTTACGGGGTATGTACCTTGAATTGAGTCATTATGTTGGGGGAATGAAAATTTAAATAAAGCACAGTTTTCCTCCTTTTCAAGCTTGTGTAAAAATGAAACTACCCTCGAGTACTCTCAAGTATAGTTTTCCTATGTTTCAAGATTTTGTAAAAATGAAACCAATATCAAGCATAGTTTCACATTTTTCAAGCTTGTGTGAAAATGAAACCATTTTCTTCCTATTCTCATTATTTCCATTATTTATCACCATATTTCTACTATACGAACCTCGTTTTTCTCACTCCATCATCACCATATGCTTGGCTGATCATACACTTTCACTTGGTTCTTTTACCCTTTCTTGAGGAACCGCTACGATAAGTGCTCTTATTATCCAGCCTCTTGAGCTCTATGTGTTTTAAGCAATTATACCATGACCAGAACTAGTTTCTACCCTTTATACCACTCATTCCTCCAAGAGGAGTCCTCTTTCAGCTCTTTTCAAACTCCCTAAACATGAAAATATTGTTCAGTACTTGTCTTTTCGAACTTGTTAAAGTAGATGATAAGATGTATACTTACTATAAGTTTAACCTTATTCCAATTGAGATAGAATAAATACAAAAAAAGAAATACCTTCATTGAACATGGCTAAGAGGTTCTCCTGAGAATCTTATTCTACCTTTTTAGACTCAAGAGCCTATTTATGAAAATAAACCTTTAGAGTTTTCTTTTTCGCCTCTTTTTCAAACACTCTAATCATGAAAAAGGATATGAGGTGTACCTTCGTTGGAGTTTTAAAAGCATGAAACAATGGTGGACTCATCAAACATGATGGGACTAAACCGCTCCTTCTTAGGGTTCGTTAAAAATACACATAGGGAATCATCTAAAGGAAGAACTTATAGATAAAGAATATGTTATCCTCCTCAAGCTTGTCAAAAATAAAGAGGTACAAGCTAGAAATGATTGGGAAAATTGGGAAAATAGGGTACTTGACCTATTAAAGGTATTGAGTCACTCTTGAACATCACACTCATTCACTTCATCTTCGTGACTGATCGGTTGGAAAATCTGCTTGTCTTTTTTGTTCATCACACCATATCAAAAGCCTCCATAATTGGTTTTGGATCAATGCTACCAACTCCATAAAATGTCACTAGTATGTTAAAGATAATTCCTTCAGTTGATATATGCTATAATACCCTTCAGCGTGCATTCATGTCTGTCATTCCTGAACGAGTTCCACATCTTCATGATATTGTCTCAAAATATTGTTACATGTTTTGTGTCGTTGATGAGGGATGCATCACATCCCTCCTGCAACATGGTGCTTCTTGTCAACATTAGCTCGTTATCTAGTAAGTCCACTTATAAAATAGCTTTGGTACCTTGAGGGTTGCATAAATTAGTTGAAATATTCCTAGTTCTCGGTGAAAGGTATTCATCAGTGGCCTTCGACCAAAAGATTATATGTGTTGTTTGAATTCAACTCATCTATTCACCTATATAGATTGTACAATAGCACCATGAGTGTCATTAACATCATCGATGGTTTTTCTCGCATATAGTAACAACTTACATCATTGTCTAGTAATCAAATGGTATCTACCATGTGTAACTCCATTTCATTTATTCATATGGTTAGACTCGTACAATGGATGATCGTGTGAACGAGATAGAGGACCTTGTATCTAATTTCATGCATCTGGGCTGCGATATTAGGATTAATACAAGATTATAAATACTAATGGCCATGATCATGCAGATACTCATTTAATCATCGGTCCACTTGCTGTCATAATTGGAAGAGACTTATTGATCATTGTACATATACTGTTAGATTATGTGCTCAGCATGGGTATGCCTCCCTCAGCAAAGATACCATGATGAAAATGTATTATAACATATGATAATATCGACCATTTTTTCTTGATCCTGATTTGTCACAAGGTAAAGCACTCAATCATCATCTCTCGCTTCAGAATTTTCACTTTAGGGGGGAATATTTTATAGGCCATTGTGTCACATATGATCAATAGGCCTGCAAATAAGATCAATCAACATCTGTGAATATGTTTTCATCATCCCTACACAAAGCCCTAAGCATGAAATTTATAAAATTATGAGTTTCTTGGATTAACTACTCAAAAGTAGTGTTTTCAAACCCAATGACCCCTATCCCTTTAGGCACCTACGTTCAGCATTGGTTGTTCCCTTCCACACCAATGCTAATCATAGTAGGTTGCTCCTTTCTACACCATGCTTGATTCTAGAAATTTGGGAAAAAAAATTATTTATGAAGCTTCCTCTTCTGGAAACTTTCAGTGGTTTTTTTAACCATTTACCATGGATAAGCACTCAAATCCCATCTGAACCTACCTTGGATAATTCACCTCTTGTCCCTTGAGTTCATCCTCCCTTCATATCTGGATTTCAAGCCCATTATGGTAAATCCAAAAAATACCCTACCTCTCCTATAAATCCACTGCTATCCATAACATCAAGGTTTGATTTTGGGGATTTATTATGACCTTATGCCACGTTCTTGAACGTAAATGAGAGACCATCTTCATGTATTATGGTGACATTGAAGTGTACTTTGTGACGACGTAGGAAAATTCAACCTGGAGAGATCCATACAATATCAACTACTATTCTTGGTTGTAAACTCTCTCCCATTTATATCAATACAATGAGTATCTTATTTTCCTGCATGTGTTTTATTTTCATGTAATTCAATGCCTCACTGATTCATTGAATAGAGTAATTGAATTATGCTACGTAGGTGTTGTATATCCTTGGGTTGTTTTTATTGTATGTGCAGGTTATAATTATAACATCTGGAGCTACAATTGGAGCTCCAAGTAGGCTTATTTTCCATTCTTCATTTTCTTTAGAGAAAAAAATTATATTTTGTGTCTTCTGTTATTGTAGACCAGTCCACTAGGTCTAGGGAAATTACTTTTGTCCGCAATCGTAAATTCTGTATAGCACTGTTGAAGCTTCTTGAGGTAAAAACACTTGACAATGTGCTTGAATAAGTGTTAAGGCATAAGCAAAGTTAGGGGAAATAAAATTTCCTTAAGACCTATTAAAACTTCTCAATATTCGGCACCCTGAGAGAAACGCCATAAACCATGACATATTCCCTTGCTATGTATTGCTTAACATCCCAATTGAACATGGGAATCATTACCAAAATTTGGACATCATTAATGGATTTCAAGTATTTAGGCATAATAAAGGGATGGAAAAAATATCCTCTAGGCCTAAAAATTTATTCTTAGGCTTAGGAACCGTAAATGACTGTTTTACCTCCACATTTAAGTTTTCTTGCTAAACAATCACCTCCAAGAGTATTATTTATGAAATTACTAGGTTAAATTTGCACTAGGAATGTGTTTATAGGCATATTCAAAGTTATGAGAGGATAATAATGAGTCATGTGCCCTAAATGACACTTTTAGGACCAAATTGCCATGAATAAAACCTAATAGCAATACATCTTATATGGCTATAATGGTAAACACACCCAAAAATGACTACATGAGACCCATGTATGGTATCTCTTTCCTACTAGAGGGATATGAGTATCAGGATTAAATCACAACACATGATTTGAATGAGAATTTTTCTCAATTCCACACCACCAACCATTATTTGGCCCATGTTTGAGGTCACTTATAATTATAGTGTGATATGAAGGCCATGGGTAGGTTTTGTGCACTATAAATTGTCATCAAGGTCTGAAGATGGTCAAGCAGTGAAATAAGGTGCTCATGCCCTAAATGAAGGTCTTATAAATATTTAACACTATAGCTGGGGGAGAAAATAAATTGGACCTTTACCCTTAGGTTTTTCTTCTTATGCTCAACTACCATGACCAACACCTATAACCGTAACACAAACTCTCTCTACAAGTTGTTTGGCATCAATACTTTATATGGATGGCATTAGGAGCTTTTGTACACAAGGATGAGTTACATGCCCTTGAACATGGTTAAGGAAGAATAACAAGTTCCTCAATATATTGTTGAATATTCTTAGGCTCAAAGGCCTTGAACAAGGCCTCATTCCAATACAACAGCCTTCCAAGTGGGTATGGGATATGAATGACTGGTATATTGTCCTAGACCATATTTGAAAGCGCCTTATGTAAGAAAAGGAACCTTCTAAGCCTTAAATGTTGTGAATAAGGCCCCCCCAAACCACAACACATGCTCTCTCTATTTGGATTTAACCACTAAGTAGTGTTTTAGTAACCACTAGGAGGTCTTATGTAGAAAATGGGCCTATTAGAACTATACCCAATATAGTAAAATATGTTCTAACTTCAAACTTTTCGTTATGAAACATAGGTCCTAAAATACTTCCTACTGAAAAATGTTAAGGACACTTTGCTAAGTTATGGATATATAGAGTAAAACTGTGTGTGTTTTCTTGTAAATTACAAAAAAAATGCTAAAGCTATTTATGTTCCTTGATGTGTTTGATGAATTAGTTTCTTTGGTTTTAACTTTGGAAAGACAAATCTCGTGGTTTGGGTTGCATAAACAAAAAAACATCCATTTTTCCAACTCCATGTTCTTATCCTTATTTTCAAGCATGATTTTAAATATGATCCATGTAATTATTGTTGATGAAATTGTATATACCTATCAACATTTCGATGTGTTACACCATGAGAGTAACTCCACAAATTAATTTTATTGTTGCATTAAGAGAAGACATGGACATATACAAGGAGAGGGAGGGTATTGGGATTTGTATTCCAATGTCTCTTCATATTCTAGTGTCTTTTATTTAATATTTACAATATTTACATAAATTTAAAAATCCATTAGGATTAGGTATCAACACCCTAAACTTACTCTAAAGGGTTGTTAGTGAGTCCAAGCATCATCCTAAATATTTCAAACTTCTCTCTTCCAAGAACTTTGTGAATATGTCTACAATTTGCTCATTTGTGGAACAGTTTCGTAGGTGGATTGTCTTGGCCTGAAAATGATGTCAAATTAGATGATACTTTATATTCATGTGCTTGGTTCGATCATCAAAATTTGGTTTACTGGCCACATTTATTGCAGAAGTGTTATCAATCAAAAGAGGAGTTGAATGCACTTGTTTCCCTTGAAATTCTTACAGAATTTTCCTAAGCCACACAATTTCCATCGTTTCTTCAGTTGTTGAATCTATTGGAATTGACTATTTGCGTGACCTCCAAGATAAAACTCGAAATCCAAGACTCATAACATAACCTAAAGTAGATACTCGAGTTTATTTATCTCCATCAAAATTTGAATCAGAGTATCCACTATAAGCTAAAGTCATCCACTAGTGTATACTTGAGTCCAAAGTCTTCAGTTCCCTTCAAGTACTTTAGAGCTATTTTTGCAGTATAACAATGAACCTCACAAATATTTTTCATAAACATGGAAAGGATTACAACAACAAATGAAATTTCCATTATGGTAGTAGTGTTGTATTGAGACTTCCTAGAAGCTCTCTATACGTGTTGCATCCTCAAGTTCTTTTCCTTTAGTGGATGTGAGCTTTAAATTCTGTTACATTGGATTAGTTAAAGGATTGGACATAGCTATGCCAAACCTATTCAACAGATCTCAAATGCACTTCTTCTGAGAGAGGAATATAAATTTGGATGTTGGGTTACTTCAATACCAAGATAGTACTGAACGCAACCCAAAATTACTTATTTATGGATGAAATGTAATTCTCATTGTTCCATGTCATAAGAAGATCATCTACATACACCAAAAGGTATACAATTGTTTTTCCAACTTTCTTGAAAAACAAAGTTGTAACATAGAGATCATAGTGTTTGAAATTGAGTTTCAGAAGATGCTGAGTCAATTTCTCGTACTAGGCTCGCGGTGCTTGTTTAAGGCCATAAAAGGATTTGAAAAGCTTGCATACCTTTTGCTCTTGAACCTTCACAACAAATCCTTCTAGTTAGGACATAAAAACATTATCTTTCAAATCTCCATTTCAGAAAGAATTTTTTACAACCATTTTATGGAATTTCCAATTGTTATGTGCTACCAAGGCAAAGAGAGTCTAAATGGTAGCCCATTTTACTGTGGGGGAGGGATTCTCCCCATAATCGATGCCTTCCTTCTCTACAAAACCTTTTTCCATGAGCCTAGTTGTATGCTTGTCAAGTCAACCATCTTATTTATACTTGTTCTTGAAGACTGACTTGCAGTCAATTGGTTTGGTTCCCAATGGAGGATCGAACAGCTTCTAGGTGTCATTCTTTATCAAATAATCATATTATTTCCGCATCGCTTATTTCCATTCATCCCGAGAATAAAATTATTTGAAGGAAGTTGGTTCAAAATTTGTAGATAAATTTAGTTCACAATCATATGAAACATCAATATCAACAGGTGAATCAAAATCGTCTACATCACCTCCATTATGTATAGTTGAGCTTATTTTCTCTGTCTTTCTAATCTCATTAGGATGAACACCTTCAATTGTATTTGTGAGCCATTTTGGAGGACATTTATGAGATGGCCAGTCTCCTCAATTCATTAAGATGGGGTTGAATCAAGATTTAGCCTCCCAATTCTCTCAATCACATCACTTAAAGTGACTTATTGATCAGTGATTGGATCTTCATGAGGGGGTGTGAGTGTTGTTAGAGTAATATGTCCATAGATATCAAAAAATTTCAATCTTTCAGTCTAGTCATTAGAATCAAAAGTAAAATTTTGGTCTATACTATCAAAATTTGCCAAGTACTATCAAAATTTGCGAAGTCACATGGCGAAAAGGTCTTGAGTCAGTATCTACGTGTCATTTCTACTCCCACCATTTGTTCAAGGTCCAAAATCATTCCATCTATTTATACAATATGCATGTGATGGTCATTATTATCCCAGTCATCATTTGGGAAAATGAAGCCTTGTCATCGATCATGGTTATCATTTAGTAAAAAACACTACAAGTTAAAAGATGAGGTTTTGGAGTAAGAAATTATGAGAAAAAAGTTACATAAAACAAAAAAGGTACCTCATGTCACATGTTTTCTCAAAACCATAACTGAATAATGATTTCCTTATAGCACATATTTCCTTATTTATCCATTCCACTTACTAAAATCCTATCATTTCACCATTTTCCCCAAAACCCTACTTTTTTGTTGTGTTTTTTCCCTAAGTCTATAATTCGCTCTTTTTACCCCTTTTTTCTCACACTTTTTGAGAAAATAAACCTATAATATCTTCCTAACATCTATCCCCACCCCCGAATTTTTTCCAAAATTTTCCCTACCTCCCTTCCATCTCATTCCCTTCCCCTAAGTTGCTTTTCTTTTGCGTTGTGCTTTTACATAGTCACCCTTTTCTCATCATATATCTTAAACCCCACACCCGTTTAACATGAAAATTTTATAGGAGATGCATGGGTATGAAATTAAAACAACCACTTAATTTCAACTCAAAATGATGCATGGTGTTTGAGAAATAAGCCATCATTATCTACATCCCTGTTTAGATTTTCTTGTTATTTGTGACTTTGATTGGGTTGAAATTTATTTTGTAGTTGCAGTACGATGATATTAACTTTCTATAAAATTTTCAGCCCATTTGGATTTATTGTTTTGGATATATGCCCAAAATACAGTTGTTACAAGAGAGTTGTTGCACTTTTGACTCTATTTTTATCATCAGTTTGAAAAGCTATTTATGACCCAATGGAGATGATTTGTGGAAAACCTAAGGAGGTTTTTGTTAATCATGGAACCACTCGTAATAACCTCCTATTTTTTCACAGGTGTTATGGTGAAATATATATGCATTTGTCTTCCTTGCTGCCCTTTTTGCTACGTTTCTCAGAAGTCACTTTGAAGTCAATTTTGCAGAGGTTAAATTAATATTTTTGCATGGTTTAAAGGCTCCACGGTGTATTAGAAATATTAAGTTTTCCTCATAGGTCATCATTAGCACTCAAAACTCCATCTAAACCATCAAATTTTGAAGCCTTTCAATCATTGTGCTTCTGTAACAGTTGCTGTGTTTCTGTGTGTGAGAAATGTTTACTACATGTGAAAAAGGTCAAATGTGAAAATGGGTGAATGTAAATGGTAAAAGTATTCACGGTAGATGTAATTTTGGTCTGATAAGGTCAAATATATTGTCTTCAATGTTTTGAGAGATAAGCTCAAGTAGTTTAGCAAAAAGGGAAAAGTTGCTTCTAAATTCCCTAGAATTTGGCAAAGATAAGATAGATGCATGTATTTGACTATTTAGAGTAGAGTTCGAACTCCTTAGGAGGAATTCAACCTCATATCCTATATGAGGCTGAAATTTGATGTAATCAGTTGTTGGATATACATTTTGGAACTAGTGAACTCCTTTTTTTGCAGAAAAATAATATACAGTTGCAGCTATTTTTATGGGATTCATGCGTTGGGTTGAGTGACACTTTTTTTACTCCAGTTTTTCTTATGTAATTTATTATTATATACTTATAGAAGCTATTCATATTTCTTCTTATGCTTTATCTCTTAAGTTTTAAACATAAATCATTGTCTAAATTATATGTTTTGTTTGAGATTAGAATTTAAATGTGTTCCTTCGAGATAAGTGAATTCATGCATCTGTTCACTTATTCTCTTTCATATGACTTCCTCATTACCATACTATAATGACAAGCCAATTTGTGTCTGTGATTACATATATCTTGCCTTATTTAATGACTGCAACTGATCTTTGGACCTATTTGGCCTAGTTCCTTAACCTATTGCTTCACATCCAATAAAACTTAAATCAAAATCATATTGTGAAAAATACCTAGCCTAAAACCTTGATAATTCCAATCATATTTTGGTTGATTTCTGAGAGAGCCCTCTATGATTTGGTAGGGCTAGCTGCCAATTCAAAATTTAGTATGTGGTTACCTCAGTATTTTTCTTTCTCAAGCTTGGGAAACTAAGGAGCATTAACAAATTCTTTGGAAGGAGATTCCACAAATTGATCTAGTATATGGATCCCCGCTTGAAGGTGTAGAATATTATTATCAAACCCTTGAAAATTTTTTGCATGCTTGAATGTATCCAAGCGATCAAGTTGTCGCTCAAAAAAATTATTGGTCTTGGAATATTTAAGAAAGATTACATCTATAGATATTATAAACTTATTATTTACTTCATGATAGAGATAGTATGCTTTGGAGGCATTTGAGTACCCCAAGATTCATTTTTGACTCCTTTCACCGAGATTGTTTCTTTGTTCCTTAGGTATCAAGGAATAAGCAGTGGAACCAAAAACCCTGAGATGCCTCATCGAAGGAATGTGGCCATGTCACATTTCAAAGGGAGTATTATTTTTCAAAGCATTAGATGAACACCTATTCCTTATATACATAGCACATAGAACTACATCATCCCAAAAAATCAACTTAACATTCTTGAAAAACATCATTGAATGTACCATATATATTATTTATCTATTCATTATTTGAGCTACTTTTCTTTTGTTGGGGATTATAAGGCACCGTTCTTTGATGTTTGATCCCATGCTAGAGAAGACAGTTTTCAAAGTCATTAAAAGTATATTATTTTCCATTATCAATACAAATAGGGGCAATATGATATTGTGTATCATTTTCAATCAATGCAAGAAAATTATTGAAAAGTTTAAAAGCATCATATTTGTTCTTCAATAGATATACCCAACACTTTCTGGTGTAGTCATTAATAAATGTCATCATGTATTTATTACCATTTGTAGAAGAAGCAAGCATATGAGCACACAAATTAGAATGAATGAGTTCAATATTTCTATGTGCTCCAGAATGAAAATCATGAAAATATTGTTTGTTGTTCCTTCCTAAGATACATTGACATCACATTGATTAAGTTTCCTAGGAATTGTAGGTGAACCAATAACACCACTTTTCTTCAAAAAAACTAAGGCTTTCATAGTTCATATGTACAAATATAGCATGCCACAAAAGACGTGATGGAATTGTACCTTCATCGTAGTTAGAATTGTATTAAAGTTTGTATACATGAATAGAGGTTCATCGAACCTTTAGAAGTCTTTCTTGTTTTATCTGAGTGATGACAAGTGAGTTCTATGATGCTTTTATGACCTCAAATTTTCCATAAAAAATGTGAATGGAGTGTCCTTTCTAGCATATGTGAACCAAGGACAAAATATGTATCCTGCAATCCAGGAGGTATAGAACATCATGTAGAATAAAGTATACAAAACTAGGTAGTTTCAGCCAGATGGTGCCAGGCCCAGATGGCTTGATTTTTTACTTTCCTGCAAAGTAGACCACTCCATCAACATTGTCAGTTAATTCCTCAAATAATTCTCTTCTAAAATACATGTGGAAAGCTACTCTTAAATCAAGTAACCATGCATATTTCCATGAAGCAAGTGAAGCATTAAATAAGTCTTCAATTACTCCAATGTTGGAATGTACCAAAACATTATGTGTGGAATCAGATGCTTTACCTATCACTTAATCTGATGATTTTCCTTTCTCTTCATACCTTTCGTGTCTAATCTTGTTCGAAGAGAGCTTACATGTGGAAGCATCATGACCATTTCTGTTACACTGCATACAATGAAGATCAAACATTTCTCCTTGGAAATGTCCCCCACGCCTCTAATATTCTTCCTTCCTCGTTCTATTTTTCCACCTCTTCCCCTGAAGACCAAAAAATTGTCTTCTTCTTCCAAAACATATTTCTCTCTTTTAGCAAACGTGGCCACAAGAGATTCAAAATAAATATGTCAAATTTTCCCACTAGCTTTTAATAACTCAAAATAATGGGAATAAGTGGGATACAATGCCTTGACAAAATTTGTTAGAGGAACGTCCATTTTAACACTAATGGCTTCTTTGTCATGCATGATTTATCTTATTTCAGAGGCTAAGGAAAAGGGATCATCACCCTTCAATTCTAAATTAAATAGTTTTATGATCAATTGAACCACTTCTAGCTCAGAGCATATAATTATTTCAGCTTCTTTAAAGCACCAAAATCATCTCTAAATGGAGTAATATGATGAATCACCTCTTCATTGATTTATTTTGCAATCAGGGAACGAGACTTGATGTACTTGTTCTCCCATATGGCAAGCTCCTTATCATAAGTGGGGTTTTGAGGAGGATTGCCTCCTTCTCCTTCACAAACTCCTTTCCAGAACTCATTGAAAATCAAGGTGTGTTTTATCTTCCTTGACCACTCATGGTAGTTCTATTTTCCAGTGATAAATACTCTCGCTATTGAGATAAGAGAATGCCTGATATAATTCTGAATTCGCCTCAAAATAATTGCAATAAATTCAGCAAAAATTTCTTTCCTTGCAATAAAAATAATTTCCTATCTCTTAAAAAATATATTTGTTGGGTGTGTTTTATTATTTCCAAGAATAGTTGTACGTGTGGGGGTGTCATATGGGGGCCGATAGCCCCTCCCTGTTCATTGTGTCGGGTGTAGTGGGTGGGTCATGGGGGGGGGGTGCGGTAGCCCCCTGCACGAGGTTTGGGGCAGCGGCCTGGGGATATTTTTTTGGACCTTAGTTTAGGTGGGAAAACCTGCCTATGGTTTTGTCCATGGGTTTGCACATGGTTTTGGGGCATGATGGTTTTCGGCCCCTTGTATTTTGTAGATCTGGTTAAGGGAACTACAATTATGTTCTAATCTAGGGTTAATGGAATGAGGTTTATGAATGCTTCGGCATATATATATATATATATATATATATATATATATATATATATATATATATATATATATATATATATTTGTGTGTGTGTGTGTGTGTTTTGTAATACTAAAAGGACTATAATGAAAAATCAAGCTAGCAGTCCCAATTTGGGATCCAGGAGAAAAATATTTGTATATATATGTTTCATGTTTTATGCTCTCCCTATTGTTTATTTTCTGTTTTTAAGAATTCATTTGCAAATAGTTTATGTACATGGTTAAAACCTACAATATTCAACTCAAAATGTGGTCTCTAAATATACCTCCAACCTATACCTTCCATATAACATATATTTAATTTCATACTATGGAGCTTAACCAATTGCATAAAACTAACTCTTTCATAAACTTCTTGAGCCATGTCTTATTTCAAAAAAACAATGCATTTATAAAAGGGCCAATGCATATCAAAATAAGCATTCAATATGCGCATTTCATACCATACATATGGAATATTAAATATGTATCACTGCAGTCTAACACATGGTTAGATATACCATGGCCTTTTACCATGGCCTCAACGTATATACCTCAGCCTTCAACAAAAAATATTCAATGCAAGATTGAATTTTAGTAATGCACCAATGAATTCTATATATGCAATCACGACCTTTCAACAGTAAACACAAGAATAAACAAGGATACATTTCATTTGTCATACCTGCTGCATAAATGTCATCTCCTTGGTTTCTTTAGTCTGTCTCAGGAAAGCCTTGGGGCCAACAGCAATTACAACTAAGTATAGTCAGCCTGAGTCTTCAACTGCACGCATTGCCTTCTTGTGCCTGTGTGTTTTGGGCATATCTAATTCTTGCTATCCAATAATTTTTGGATTCAATAATTACATACCTTTGTGGTTTGGGCATATCTAATTTTTTCCATGCAATAAATTTTTCTTTCAATAATTACGGAGATAATTTTCTTGATAGAAACTATCTTCTTGTTCCTATTGTTGGGGGCATATCTAGTTCCTTCCATCCATATAAATTATGGAAAATATTTGCTAGATACAACTGCGTGCTTGTCCCTATGGGTTTTGGGTAAATTATTGAAAATATTTGTTGGATACCAACTGCGTGCATGTCCCTATGTGTTTTGGTAGTATTTAGTTCCTACCATGCCATCCATAGTTGTAGAAAATATTTTCTTGAAGGAGAAGAATGAAAAGCTCTGAATTCGTATTTCGTATTTGATCTCTTACTGTAGCAGGCGAACAAGGTTACCCTCAAACAAAGAGGAGGAGATAGTTGCAATAGATAGACCGCATAGATATGGGGATTGAAATTGTAATGGTACTGGTCTCCAAATTGATCCTCATCCCCTCATTTTCATAGTTCTTATGTTGCATAGTTTTGTGGAATGAAAAGCCTTCCCATTTGAATAGTGAGTATCAAGATTTGGTAAACTATTTTACTAGAGTCGTAGTCCTACTGGGCAAAGATTCAGGTTTATTTCCTACCTACTTAGAGGAGATCTGCAGTATATCAAGCCATTTCATTAATCAATTTCATTTATATATTTCCCCAATACGTGAAATATGAGGCTAGGTAGAACGATTTGTGGTGACCTTCCTTTTCGTTGTTCTTTATTTCTTTATAAGGGAGGTGACATTCCTTCTCGTTATTCTTTCTTTCTTAATAAGGGAGGCAAAGCCATCTTCTCTTTAATGCCAACCTGCTGAGGAGAAAAATATTTGAGCCTGGATCTCTTCCAGTCCTAGCCTCTCGTCCAGCCTTGTATGAGCATTCGGTCTAGTCGTTGGATCATGGCTTGACCTTTTCTAGACCACGCTATCAGCTATCAGAACTTGTTCAGACACACTTAACCCTAAAACTGTACAAGGAAACACCAATAGTCACTTGGTTAGGGTTCAATGATAATCCCAAACCTTCTAAACTATGTCCCATCTATAACTATGGATATTACCATAGATGGATATGGTGGCGGGAATAGATTGTATGGTGCGCGGGTGTATTATAAGTGTGTGTGTTGTGGCTAGCAACAACCCCACTTCTTATTTAGTATTATCACTAATACTAAATAAGTGGGGGGCCCTTAGTCAAAAAATTTTAAAAATCGATTAGTGCTTGTATTTCCTTTTTTCAATAAAACTTACTATCATAAACTTAGGAAAATATTCCTTGAAAAATCTAAAAAACCTAAGTTTTATGATAGCATAGAATAAAATCATTCTTTAAGGAATATCGCATCGCAAAAAGGTAATGAATGCCTCTTTATAAGCGGAACACTAAAAATTGCGAGATCGCGATGCGAAACTACGCACTAAAAGAACATTCATCGCATCGCATGCTTCGTATGTCATATCTTACACTGAAAAACCTCAAATCACCGATGTACGATAACATATATCGCAAATCGCGTTTCACATAAAAATACATGAACGGATGTTTGTCATATGTTATGTCTTGCGATTTTCTGATATTGCGATATAGCGATTTCGCGATGTTACGATATTGCGCTATTATGATATTGCAAATCCACCAAATTGTGATCTGCGATATTGCGATTTAATGTTAATCAGATCTTTAAAGGCTCATTATACGAAAAAAATATTTCCATAAATCAAGACCTGGTTATGCGCTTTAATGTTAATCAATGAATTGGTTGTCACTCATTAATGAAAAATGGCTTCGTTCTGATCAAAGAGTTATTTCACGTAAGGTGGTATATTTTATACGTCTTCAACATTTAAAACCTTCCCCTCACCTTTTTTCTATCATTATTATCACTTAATTCATAAACTGCAGGAGCGAAGAACTGAGAACTATACAAAGCAGTATTCAGGGTATTATGGGAAAGAAAGACAAGGCTCTAAGTTCTGAAGATAAAGAGATGGCGCCCTTATATACAGACACCGCCTGTAACAAAGACGATGGTATCACTACTTGGGAGGGCATGTATAATCTACTTGAGGAAGAGAACCCCAGAGTAATGGAGGTTACAGCTACTGCAGGCTCGCATGGGTCTTTTGATGCATCCATTACAGAGTTAGCTTGTTCATTCTTGCACCGAATAGCAGCGAGACCTAGAATTCTTCCATACACAGACATGGTTAAATGGGTACTCGACAGTACTGATATTACACACAGACAGTTTAAGACTCAGGGTCAAGAGCTCATTGGCTCATTTACTCCACAAGATTTGAGACTCATGTATCATTTGTCGGAGCCACGGGCAACTTATAACAAACAGTTCATGGAGAAGTTTGCCAAAGAAAATGAAAACTTGGCAGAATGCACCAAGGACTGGTCAAGGAGAGACGAACCACTGAAGAAAGATAAACACGGTATGTATAGTACTGGTTCTTTCACTTCTCCGTATTTCTTTACTGCTGCTATGCTCTGTCGGCTTTTTGGAAAGCCAAACATTAATAAGTTTTCGTCTGAATGGCTACCGTTATTGAATGCTTCTGTTAATGCTACTATTGTGGATTGGGCTAAGATATTATCTTACAACTTAGCCATGGTTATTTTGAATTATCGGTCTAAAAGAACTGTTTCCCAGAGGATTTATCCTCCTTTTTACATATCTGCTTATGTGATGGATTCAATCTGTTATATTTCTAAGTTTCCTTTAATGGGTTGGAAATGGACAACTCAAGATCCCCTACCCATTCATGTTTATCACAAAGAATTGTGGGATTCAAAGTTCATTCCCTATTTTTACAAGATTTTCCATGGAATCATGTTGCCCCTGTACAGAATGTTATATGATAAAGACGCTCCAAGGTTTTCTCCTGAAGCAGAGGTAGACATACTACCTGTTGCGAGATGGTTTGGAGAAGAATTGTTTACATATGTTAGGGTTTTTGGAAGTTTTTCTTCTCCTCATGTTTTACCTTTGTATGTTCCTGATAAACTCATAGCTCGAGAAATTGCTTATCAAACCTGCGCAGAAGGAGGTTTGACTAAATATTTGAAGGACAAGAAGAAGGTTATTTGGCCGCAATTTCCTATGGCCTATGGGGCCTTTTCATTATTTGATGTTGGTCTTTCATTTAAATAAGTAAACAACATTACATGTTTATGTTTTTTCAAGTTTCCAAGAAGACCATTCGACCCCTATGATATTGTTAAAAATTTCACTATTGTAGTCAAGATAAGAGTGTTTTCTAAAGAAGAAGATCTTTTCGATGACATGTTCCAAGAAAAAGGCACACTTAAAATAAATTCTACATTAGGCTCAAATACGGTTTCCTCCAGCAGATTTTCAATAATTCAAAATATATAGAGAAAGGAGGTTAACTACTATCCCTTTGGATAAATTATGCTTGGAACCCGTAAGGGATCCAACTCCTAGTATCAGTCTCAGTAGAAGTTCAAGTACAAACAATTCTAAGTCAAAGTCCGGAAAATAAACCTTTGAACACTCTAAAAGTGAAGGGTCAGTAAGGGATACTACCCAGTCAAAGGAATTTTCATAGCAACAAGTTTCAACCTCTCCTCAGTTAAATCTTCCCCCTCTCATTGTACAAAAACCATCAGTCAGAACTGAATTAGATAAGGAATGGGAAACATTCAATGATTTGATTAATATTGAAGGAAAAAACACACGGACACCTGTGAGTAATGTACAGACAACAAAAAACATAGTCACAGGAATAACTACCAATGTCTCAGAAACTGAACATATTCCCATCACCCCATCCTCTGAACTCATGCTCAAAATAGAGGAAATTCCTCCTCTTGATGTATTCTATAGTCCACAACACAAGGCAGTGGTAAGAAGACAAAGGAATAAAAGGAAATTAGAAAATGTGCTCTCTCATGATGCAGAACAATTAGATGTCTTATGGCAAGATCCTACTACTGATCCAACTGAAAATCTCACTAAATTATCTCAGATCACAGGAGCTTATGCATCTGCAGCCATTGATAAAGCATCTGAGGTACGACAATTACTGAATGAGAAAAAAAATCAAGTACAGGTCTTGCAAAAATAGCTGCAACAAGCCAACGCTAATAATGAAGCACAGAAACAACTTGAAAAATTACAGCTAGATTTTCAACAAATGAAGATTGGATATCAGAATAGTTTGGCCGAAAAAGATAAACAGCTACAGGTTATGCAAGAGATGCACAAAGATGATCCCAAGCTCACAGAATTTATCACAGAGTCTATTTCCTTAAATGATCAACTACTGCAACAACAGGAAATATTATGCCAAAGAATATCACAATGGAACTCTTATTGTGAAGAAAGTGATAAAATCACTAATCATGTCGTAGACTTACGACATGATTATGATTTAACTGATAAAAGAGTTACTGACCATTTGGCTTGGCAAGAAACAGAGGAGGGGAAAAGATCAGGTGCACCTATAATCAATGAAAATCACAAAGAAATACTTTTTAATAAATGGGATGCACAAATCAAGAAAGCAGAGCAAGCGGCAGAAGAAGCAGCCAGCAATATTATTGATTGTATAAATGAAAATTTACACAACGAAAATCTGATCTCTGAAACTACTCCAGGGTACCTACCAAAAGCACAGCAACTGCAGACAGACTGGAAACAGAAAGCCCAAGAAAAGGCAGAATCGATTAAAGGATTAACAAAGTTAAATTGGGATTCTTACTAGGCATGTCTGGTAAAACCACACAGCCAGTGCATGACTCTCAAGTGTATCATCAATTCTGCTGAGAAGATGGCACCAGCTCTTGCCGATTCCATTTTCATAGGACAGTTAAAGTCTGAAGTCGGCCAGCCTATTCTTCTCAAACCAATGTTGAACGCTTGCAATTCCAATGAACAGATTCACAAGTAGTTAGTTTTTAAGTTTTAATTTTAGATTTAGTATTAGTTTTGCTTTATTTTTGCCTAAAAAGAGGACGGTCATTTAAACCGTATCCTACATTTTTGTAATAAATTATTTTTAGATTTAGTTAGTAGTATTTAAACCCTTCTCATGCATTTAGAGAACGGTCCTGAAATTTGTCAAAAACTTGTCCTCAGAACATGCACTTCTGCACCCTCAGAGGAGGTTTTGATGAATGAATGGAACATGATTTATTGATATCTGCGTTTAATATCTGTTACTGATGTTACACTTTTGTACTCTTAGTGGATGTTGGATTAAGAAGAGATAAGTCATTATTGCTTGAAGCTCATGAGTAGAACTAGTTATAAATGGTACTTTTATCTCTTAACTATTTCTGCCTTTGTGTTAAAGTGATATTTATGTTCAGTTATTTATATATTGATGCTTGAATGCTTGAGTTATCATTTGGCACTTTTGTACGGTGATAGCTATTTATTTATGCTTAATATATGAGTAGCTTATTATGTGATATGTTTTTCACAACCATTTCGTCTAACTTTTTATACGAAGTGGTTCATCTTTATTGAATTATTTTCTTGTAACAGTTGAATGATATTTATTACCAATTTTTATTTGAAATCATTTTAGATCACATAACGAAAATATTACATCTCGGGTTAAGTTTAGAATTAGATTATTTCTATTTAATTAGAATACAATTGCATGTTATAGATTAGAATTAGAATAAAATAATTTCACTTAGGAACTTTTAGAAAGGAAATATCAATTCTTAACACACACATACACATATTGGGAAACTGGTCTCATTATCCCCAGTCGGACCCACTATACCAAACGGAAAAGGAGCTGCCAACCAAGGTCCGGACTGGGTGGGTATCCCCCTTGTTGTAGACCTGATTTTCGGGACTTCAACATAATTGGCGCTAGAAGGAGGGCACCGAACTATGAATGGCAAGTAAGTCAAAATTTAAATACCATTCTGAGATTAAATCGCCCTCACCATCTCCCCCGACTTCTCCATCACACATAGAATTTTTAAATCTAGAGCCAGAAGTCGAAAGAACAACAACCACTGCCACAAACCCTAACTTTTCAGAAGAATCTGCTATTGAACCTCCTGAAGTTGAATCTTTGATTCATAAACTTCAGTGATTTTCAATATCACCTCAAAGATCTGATAAATCTCAAGGCAATGTGACTTTGCAATATACTCCTGCTCATCTTCTTACCAGATTATAGAACGAAAAGCTTGGAATTCAGCCAACTGAGTTACCTCTACCTACAAGGAAAAGAGCAAGGAAATCACCTAAAAAGTCTGATAGTGAGACTCTTTCATCATCATCATCCATCTCAACCTCTTCACCGCGAAGTCAAACATCCACCCCTCCACTTCAGACTATTGTCTGTCAGTCTACTGGAACTTCCACATCTCCTTCTCAAACATCTGGAATCGTAATATCCTCATCTTCCCAACCGCATGTATCATCTTCTACACTTTCCTCTGTTGGTATTTCAGTGATGGCCTCTCCATGGAGTAATCCAGGGGCAGTTTTAATGCCTGCACCCTTGAGTCAAATACCGGCCCATCCTGAAAAATGGCTGCCTAAGTTTAATCCTGAAGCATGCATGCTAGCGGAAGAACATATAAATAATTTTATGTTGTCCATAAATCTCAATGGAGTTACTAATGAAGATGTTGTCGTCCGACTTTTTCCCTATACTTTACAAGGAGCAGCCGGATCATGGTATTTATCGTTACCTTCTGGATCTATTACTAGTTGGGATATCTTTCAAGATCAATTTTGACTAAGTTTGGTGATGACAGGTCTACAACGACACTGATCAATGACTTGTCTAATCTTAGAGCTGAGTCAAAAGAGCCTATCAAGGATTTTAATTTACGTTTCAATAAATTGTTAAATAAAATTCCTACTGCCTCCAGGCCTAGTGAAGAAGTGCGAAGTGAATGGTACATCTATGCTTTACCATCAAATATAGAAATCTTCGTTGATAGGGCTAACAAAACAACTTTAGCAGACAATATGAAGGAAGAAATAGTAGTAGAGAAACATCTTATTGCTCTAGAAAAGAAAAATGCAATAGAAGAACGAAAATCCAAAAAGGTTACTTTTAAAGAATACCCCAGGAAAAAACAATCGAAAGATCCATTCGATTTAGAAGGATTGCAGAAATTTTTGAAAACCATGTCCAACGAAATGGTTGACATTAAGAAACAAGTGGTAGAAACATCTTCTAAAAAGTCTTTCAAGCCTTTTAGAAGAAACCCTTCAACTTATTTAAAGCCGCCAAATGCTATTACTAATGCTGAATCAAAAGAAGAAGAAGAGGAGATTTCTACTGAAGAAACTAATGATGAAGAAGAAGTTGTAGAAGTACAAGGTATGTGGGATTTCATCCTCCCAGATGAGGAAGATCAAGAAGCATCCCCGGTTAGCACTCGAAGTAGAAATCAACTTGATCCTCCTCAACCTATTCCTAAGCCAAAGAGCGCAAGCTCTATGACTAAAGACAAAGTTGCACCCAAGAAAACGACATCTAAAGCAACTCAAACTAGCCCAGTCCAAACAGATTCATCAACTCCATCAAAAACAGTGATCGTTTCAGATGAAATGGAGTATAATATCATAGAATACATGAAGAAGACTAGGGCTAACATCACTTTTTATGAATTGAGCAAGTTAAAACACCAACAAAAGGTACTTTTGAAAGAATTACATGCTGTACCAGAAAAACCTTTGCCCGATCCTGTAATTTCTCAAGCTTCCAACGAGATGGGAAGACCTCCAACTAATGCGATTAGTAAAGTTGATCTAGAAAATATCGCTTTAATTGGAGGAAGGTCGAGATCTCATACTCCTCCTTTTCTTCTTACTTACGAAGTTTTCAATAAAAATTTGCATAATTGTTTAGTGGATTCTGGAGCTTCATCTAATATTCTACCAAAATCAATATGTGCAAAGTTGAACATTCAACCACAAAAATCTATTGTGCGCATAGTCTAGCTAGATCGATCACAAGTTGAAGTGATTGGCGACTTAAATCGGGTTAACATAAGGCTGTCATCTAATCCAAAGGTATGTCAAGTTATCGACATTTTAGTTGCAGATATTCCAGAATTTTATGGCTTAATTCTTAGCAGAGATTGGTCAGAAAAACTTCACGGATACTTTGCAACTGATTGGTCACACATGTGGCTCCCTTACAATGGTAAACCAAATCAGATAAAGGTTGAGCGAGAAAAACATCAAAAATACATAGTAACAGAACTGGAAGGAGAAAATGAACCGGTTGCATACAACAATAATATCATTGGCAACTATTCAGTTGATTCTTTCTTAGGAAATTTTAATGCTCATACTTCACCTTACTTAGAACATTCTGTTTTATCTCAAATAGAAAATTTTTCTCAAACAGATAGTTCTAAATGCATTAATTTTGTAGATACTCCTGTAAATAAATCTTTATTTTGGAAGTTATTTTTTGATGGTTCTAAGTCTAATGAAGGAGCAAGAGGAGGATGCGTGTTGATTAGTCCAGAGGGAAACAAAATTATGCTAACTTGCAGACTCGAGTTCGATTGCACCAATAATACCGTAGAATACGATGCTTTATTCCAAGGATTATACAGAGCAATAAGATTAGATATCAAATATCTACTAGTTTTCGGAGATTCTGAAATTGTAATCAGACAGGTACGCAATACTATACATTGTTTATCAGGTCATTTAAAGCATTATCAATCTTTAGTTCAAGATCTGACTGAACACTTTATAGCATTTAATATTTCATCAATCCCCAGACTCCAGAATGCTAGTGCAGACCTCCTAACGAACGTAGCTTCCAAGCTCATTCCTTCAGAAGACTATAGCCCTGATCGATTTTCAATCGAATTAATATTTAGACCCTCGATTCCTGATAACATTACCAATTGGAGGATTTTCAACGATGATCCTGATATTGTAAGCTTCCTCACATCTGAAGGATCTTACACCAATCAGATAATTGATGAGGACCAACATGACAAACAATTGCAACAAGATAGCACTAATAATGCTATGCCAAAGTCAGTAGTCAAGTTAGAAGACATTTATGATTTGAAAGATCGATTCAAAAGATCTACCAATTCAAAACTACAAAGTTCAACTTTGAATTATGAATTAGTAAATCTAGGAACTGATACCAAACCACAGAATATCAACCTAGGCCTCGGTCTAGCTCCTGAAGAAAAATTAGCGTATGTTCATCTTTTGAAACAATACAAAAGTGTCTTTGCTTGGAACTATGATGAACTCAAAACTTATGACACTTCTATCATCCAACATACTATCCCAATGATAAATGATGAAAAACCTGTCCAACAAAAGCTGAGAAAGATCCATCCCAATCTAGAAAACCAGATCAAATTTGAACTCAATAAGTTATTGAAAGCCAAGATTATTTTTCCCGTTCGACATTCTAAATGGGTTTCCAATATGGTTCCCATTAGAAAGAAGAACGGAGACATTAGAATTTGCATTGACTTTCGAAATCTTAACAAAGCCTGCCAAAAAGATAATTTTCCTTTGCCTCCTATGGAGAAAATATTGCAGGCAGTTGCAGGATCAGAATTAATGTCTTTCTTAGATGGTTTCTCTGGCTACAACCAAGTGTTGGTTCATCCTGATGATCAATTGAAAACCACATTCAGAACCAAATGGGGCACTTATGCATATCAAAAGATGCCTTTTGGTCTGATCAACGCTGGTGCCACATTTCAGAGAGCAATGGACATCGCTTTCAAGGGATTAGTTAACAAATCAATGGTAATTTATTTGGATGATATAACTGTATATTCCAAGAAACGAGGCAATCATCTTAGAGATTTAAAATAGATCTTCCAACGTTGTCAAAGGTATGGAATTTCACTTAACCCAAAAAAATATTTTTTTGCATTAAGTGAAGGAAAACTTCTTGGATTCATAGTGTCAAAATCTAGAATTCATATTGATCCTGATAGAATCAAGGAGATTTCTGAAATACCCTTACCTCACAACAAGAAAGCTATGCAATCTTTCCTTGGCCAAATTAATTTTGTAAAGAGATTTGTGCCAGATTTTTCAAGAATTGTATCTCCTTTACAAGCAATGATTAAAAATAATTCAAACTTCAAATGGGGCCAAAATGAATATGAGGCATTCAATCTGATCAAACAAGTCATTGTTAATGCTCCATCTTTAGCAACTCCAAATTTTTCTGATCCTTTTATTTTGTATACATTTTCCTCTGATAAATCATAGTGAAAATGTGAAGCTGGGTTACACTTTTTGCCCTTTTTTGAGAAAATTTTTTCATTTTTTTCGGTTCTTCAACTTTCTGCAAACTATAACAATTTTTCTGTGTAGAATTTCATTTTGTGATAAAAATAAAAGTTGTGAGAAATTTTGTTAGCTTTCTATTACTTATTTTTTGAAATTTGTTTATGCAGATTTGATATGTCAACTTAGCGTTTCTTTGAGTGTGTGTTTCTTAACAATCAAAGAATTCATAAGAAGTCATGTTATGTGGCAACGTTGTATTCATTGAAAATTTGTGTTTTTGAAAAAACAAAATGTGTTACAACAATCTAGATAGAGTCTACTTTGGTTTCGTCATATTTACAAAGCAAATGGATGCATATCATAATTACTAGAATTTTCTGAACTGGTCCAATACGAAAAACTGCATATTTTTGATATGTTTCGCGTGGCAACAAATTTCTTAACATACAAGTTATAAAATAAAAATCTAAAAGCTACCCATTACAGTCAACGGACCAATGTAATGCCCCATAATTTTTTAAATTTTTTTTACAATGTATTTTGGGAGATACAAAATTTTGATTTCACTGAATCACGATGACCCTCAAAAATTGTTTGCACTCATTTTATTAGAAAAATAATTAAAATTAATAAACGTTTACGAAATTCCATAAAATTTATATTTCCTGAAAGTAGATTCAATTCTGAAAATTCTTGTCTTGGTTCCGACAGTTAATTAACAAGTTTTCATGGAGTTTAATCAGTCCAAAGTTGCAGAACCGTTTTCAGAGCTTGGCTCTGCGTAATCGGTGACGCGTTAGTTCGGCCGAACTATTAGCGACAGTTCGGCCGAACTATGTTTTCCACTTACGGGCCGCTAAAACTAACGGCTTAATAGTTCGGCCGAAATTTTTATCAAAAGTTCGGCCGAACTATTGTGCAATTCTCCGTCGGCCGGAAATTTTTGTGGAGCCCCCTACAAAACACACATTTCGCGTCAATATAAATTGCCGCGAAATGAGTCACAATTTTCGCACATTTCGCACTTCATCTCATTCTACAACTTGGTTTGAATTCAAAAACTTTTCTTCAAAGTCTGGGTTTGAAAAAAAAATTTGGAAGACATTTTTTGGAGGCGATGTGATTTTTCTTGGAGGTTCAAAGTTTGAGTTTAAAGAACAAGACATTTTTTTGGAGGCGACTTGATTTTTCTTGGAGGTATGTAAGTGTTTTGTGTTGAAATAAATCTTTTGAGCTTCTTTGTACAAAAATTTTTCTTCACATTTTAGAGGCGGTGTGATTTTTCTTAGAGGTATGTACGTGTTTTGGATCATATGCTACGACATACTCACTCAAGAAAATTAAGCACGAAGGCGTGGCTTCCTCCCAATTTTTCGGGGCCTCAAATTTATA